>JAWPHD010024728.1:0-18421 GCA_037043455.1 Cyrtodaria siliqua | reverse complement strand
AGGACGGAATATATATATGCGTAAGAATGGAATATATATGTGTAAGAACCGAATATATATGTGTAAGAACGGAATATATATATGTAAGAACTGAATATATATGTGTAAGAACTGAATATATATGTGTTAGAACTGAATATATATGTGTAAGAACTGAATATATATGTGTAAGAACTGAATATATATGTAAGAATGGAATATATATGCGTACGAACGGAATATATATGCGTAAGCACTAAATATATATGCGTAAGAACGGAATATATATGCGTAAGAACGGAATATATATGCGTAAGAACGGAATATATATGTGTAAGAACTGAATATATATGTGTAAGAACGGAATATATATGTGTAAGAACTGAATATATATGTGTATGAACTGAATATATATGAGTAAGAACTGAATATATATGCGTAAGAACGGAATATATATGTATTAGAACTGAATATATTTGTGTCAGAACGGAATATATATGCGTAAGAATGGAATATATATGTGTAAGAAATAAATATATATGTGTAAGAACTGAATATATATGCGTAAGAACGGAATATATATGCCTAAGAACTGAATATATATGCGTAAGAACGGAATATGTATGCGTAAAAACGGAATATATATGCGTAAGAACGGAATTTATATGCGTAAGAACGGAATATATATGCGTAAGAACGGAATATATATGCGTAAGAACGGAATTTATATGTGTAAGAACTGAATATATATGCGTAAGAATGGAATATATATGCGTAAGAATGGAATATATATGCGTAAGAACTAAATATATATGCGTAAGAACGGAATATATATGCGTAAGAACGGAATATATATGCGTAAGAACGGACTATATGTGTATGAACTGAATATATATGAGTAAGAACTGAATATATATGTGTAAGAACTGAATATATATGTGTAAGAACTGAATTTATATGTGTAAGAACTGAATATATATGAGTAAGAACGGAATATATATGCGTAAGAACTAAATATATATGCGTAAGAACGGAATATATATGCGTAAGAATGGAATATATATGCGTAAGAACGGAATATATATGCTTAAGAACGGAATATATATGTATTAGAACTGAATATATATGTGTAAGAACGGAATATATATGCGTAAGAATGGAATATATATGCTTAAGAACGGAATATATATGTATTAGAACTGAATATATATGCGTAAGAACGGAATATATATGCGTAAGAACGGAATATATATGTGTAAGAACTGAATATATATGTGTAAGAACTGAATATATATGCGTAAGAACGGAATATATATGTGTAAGAACTGAATATATATGCGTAAGAACGGAATATATATGTGTAAGAACTGAATATATATGTGTACGAACTGAATATATATGCGTAAGAACTGAATATATATGCGTAAGAATGGAATATATATGCGTAAGAACGGAATATATATGCGTAAGATCGGAATATATATGCGTAAAAACGGAATATATATGCGTAAGAACTGAATATATATGTGTACGAACTGAATATATGCGTAAGAATGGAATATATATGCGTAAGAATGGAATATATATGCGTAAGAACGGAATATATATGTGTAAGAACTGAATATATATGTGTAAGGACGGAATATATATGCGTAAGAACTGAATATATATGTGTAAGAACTGAATATATGCGTAAGAATGGAATATATATGCGTAAGAACGGAATATATATGCGTAAGATCGGAATATATATGTGTAAGAACGGAATATATATGTGTAAGAACTGACTATATATGTGTAAGGACGGAATATATATGCGTAAGAATGGAATATATATGTGTAAGAACGGAATATATATGTGTAAGAACGGAATATATATATGTAAGAACTGAATATATATGTGTAAGAACTGAATATATATGTGTTAGAACTGAATATATATGTGTAAGAACTGAATATATATGTGTAAGAACTGAATATATATGTGTAAGAACTGAATATATATGTGTAAGCACTGAATATATATGTAAGAATGGAATATATATGCGTACGAACGGAATATATATGCGTAAGCACTAAATATATATGCGTAAGAACGGAATATATATGCGTAAGAACGGAATATATATGCGTAAGAACGGAATATATATGTGTAAGAACTGAATATATATGTGTAAGAACGGAATATATATGTGTAAGAACTGAATATATATGTGTATGAACTGAATATATATGAGTAAGAACTGAATATATATGCGTAAGAACGGAATATATATGTATTACAACTGAATATATTTGTGTCAGAACGGAATATATATGCGTAAGAATGGAATATATATGTGTAAGAAATAAATATATATGTGTAAGAACTGAATATATATGCGTAAGAACGGAATATATATGCCTAAGAACTGAATATATATGCGTAAGAACGGAATATGTATGCGTAAAAACGGAATATATATGCGTAAGAACGGAATTTATATGCGTAAGAACGGAATATATATGCGTAAGAACGGAATATATATGCGTAAGAACGGAATTTATATGTGTAAGAACTGAATATATATGCGTAAGAATGGAATATACATGCGTAAGAATGGAATATATGCGTAAGAACTGAATATATATGAGTAAGAACGGAATATATATGCGTAAGAACTAAATATATATGCGTAAGAACGGAATATATATGCGTAAGAACGGAATATATATGCGTAAGAACGGAATATATATGCGTAAGAACGGAATATATATGCTTAAGAACGGAATATATATGTATAAGAACTGAATATATATGCGTAAGAACGGAATATATATGCGTAAGAACGGAATATATATGTGTAAGAACTGAATATATATGCGCAAGAACTGAATATATATGCGTAAGAACGGAATATATATGTGTAAGAACTGAATATATATGCGTAAGAACGGAATATATATGTGTAAGAACTGAATATATATGTGTACGAACTGAATATATATGCGTAAGAATGGAATATATATGCGTAAGAACGGAATATATATGCGTAAGATCGGAATATATATGCGTAAAAACGGAATATATATGCGTAAGAACTGGATATATATGTGTACGAACTGAATATATGCGTAAGAATGGAATATATATGCGTAAGAATGGAATATATATGCGTAAGAACGGAATATATATGTGTAAGAACTGAATATATATGTGTAAGGACGGAATATATATGCGTAAGAACTGAATATATATGTGTAAGAACTGAATATATGCGTAAGAATGGAATATATATGCGTAAGAACGGAATATATATGCGTAAGATCGGAATATATATGCGTAAGAACGGAATATATATGTGTAAGAACTGACTATATATGTGTAAGGACGGAATATATATGCGTAAGAATGGAATATATATGTGTAAGAACGGAATATATATGTGTAAGAACGGAATATATATGCGTAAGAACGGAATATATATGTGTAAGAACTGACTATATATGTGTAAGGACGGAATATATATGCGTAAGAATGGAATATATATGTGTAAGCACTAAATATATATGCGTAAGAACGGAATATATATGCGTAAGAACGGAATATATATGCGTAAGAACGGAATATATATGTGTAAGAACTGAATATATATGTGTAAGAACGGAATATATATGTGTAAGAACTGAATATATATGTGTATGAACTGAATATATATGAGTAAGAACTGAATATATATGCGTAAGAACGGAATATATTCGTATTACAACTGAATATATTTGTGTCAGAACGGAATATATATGCGTAAGAATGGAATATATATGTGTAAGAAATAAATATATATGTGTAAGAACTGAATATATATGCGTAAGAACGGAATATATATGCCTAAGAACTGAATATATATGCGTAAGAACGGAATATGTATGCGTAAAAACGGAATATATATGCGTAAGAACGGAATTTATATGCGTAAGAACGGAATATATATGCGTAAGAACGGAATATATATGCGTAAAAACGGAATTTATATGTGTAAGAACTGAATATATATGCGTAAGAATGGAATATACATGCGTAAGAATGGAATATATATGCGTAAGAACTGAATATATATGAGTAAGAACGGAATATATATGCGTAAGAACTAAATATATATGCGTAAGAACGGAATATATATGCGTAAGAACGGAATATATATGCGTAAGAACGGAATATATATGCGTAAGAACGGAATATATATGCTTAAGAACGGAATATATATGTATTAGAACTGAATATATATGCGTAAGAACGGAATATATATGCGTAAGAACGGAATATATATGTGTAAGAACTGAATATATATGCGTAAGAACTGAATATATATGCGTAAGAACGGAATATATATGTGTAAGAACTACATATATATGCGTAAGAACGGAATATATATGTGTAAGAACTGAATATATATGTGTACGAACTGAATATATATGCGTAAGAACTGAATATATATGCGTAAGAATGGAATATATATGCGTAAGAACGGAATATATATGCGTAAGATCGGAATATATATGCGTAAGAACGGAATATATATGCGTAAGAACTGAATATATATGTGTACGAACTGAATATATGCGTAAGAAGGGAATATGTATGCGTAAGAACGGAATATATATGCGTAAGAACGGAATATATATGTGTAAGAACTGAATATATATGTGTAAGGACGGAATATATATGCGTAAGAACTGAATATATATGTGTAAGAACTAAATATATGCGTAAGAATGGCATATATATGCGTAAGAACGGAATATATATGCGTAAGAACGGAATATATATGCGTAAGATCGGAATATATATGCGTAAGAACGGAATATATATGTGTAAGAACTGACTATATATGTGTAAGGACGGAATATATATGCGTAAGAATGGAATATATATGTGTAAGAACCGAATATATATGTGTAAGAACGGAATATATATATGTAAGAACTGAATATATATGTGTAAGAACTGAATATATATGTGTTAGAACTGAATATATATGTGTAAGAACTGAATATATATGTGTAAGAACTGAATATATATGTAAGAATGGAATATATATGCGTACGAACGGAATATATATGCGTAAGCACTAAATATATATGCGTAAGAACGGAATATATATGCGTAAGAACGGAATATATATGCGTAAGAACGGAATATATATGTGTAAGAACTGAATATATATGTGTAAGAACGGAATATATATGTGTAAGAACTGAATATATATGTGTATGAACTGAATATATATGAGTAAGAACTGAATATATATGCGTAAGAACGGAATATATATGTATTAGAACTGAATATATTTGTGTCAGAACGGAATATATATGCGTAAGAATGGAATATATATGTGTAAGAAATAAATATATATGTGTAAGAACTGAATATATATGCGTAAGAACGGAATATATATGCCTAAGAACTGAATATATATGCGTAAGAACGGAATATGTATGCGTAAAAACGGAATATATATGCGTAAGAACGGAATTTATATGCGTAAGAACGGAATATATATGCGTAAGAACGGAATATATATGCGTAAGAACGGAATTTATATGTGTAAGAACTGAATATATATGCGTAAGAATGGAATATATATGCGTAAGAATGGAATATATATGCGTAAGAACTAAATATATATGCGTAAGAACGGAATATATATGCGTAAGAACAGAATATATATGCGTAAGAACGGACTATATGTGTATGAACTGAATATATATGAGTAAGAACTGAATATATATGTGTAAGAACTGAATATATATGTGTAAGAACTGAATTTATATGTGTAAGAACTGAATATATATGAGTAAGAACGGAATATATATGCGTAAGAACTAAATATATATGCGTAAGAACGGAATATATATGCCTAAGAACGGAATATATATGCGTAAGAACGGAATATATATGCTTAAGAACGGAATATATATGTATTAGAACTGAATATATATGTGTAAGAACGGAATATATATGCGTAAGAATGGAATATATATGCTTAAGAACGGAATATATATGTATTAGAACTGAATATATATGCGTAAGAACGGAATATATATGCGTAAGAACGGAATATATATGTGTAAGAACTGAATATATATGTGTAAGAACTGAATATATATGCGTAAGAACGGAATATATATGTGTAAGAACTGAATATATATGCGTAAGAACGGAATATATATGTGTAAGAACTGAATATATATGTGTACGAACTGAATATATATGCGTAAGAACTGAATATATATGCGTAAGAATGGAATATATATGCGTAAGAACGGAATATATATGCGTAAGATCGGAATATATATGCGTAAAAACGGAATATATATGCGTAAGAACTGAATATATATGTGTACGAACTGAATATATGCGTAAGAATGGAATTTATATGCGTAAGAATGGAATATATATGCGTAAGAACGGAATATATATGTGTAAGAACTGAATATATATGTGTAAGGACGGAATATATATGCGTAAGAACTGAATATATATGTGTAAGAACTGAATATATGCGTTAGAATGGAATATATATGCGTAAGAACGGAATATATATGCGTAAGATCGGAATATATATGCGTAAGAACGGAATATATATGTGTAAGAACTGACTATATATGTGTAAGAACGGAATATATATGCGTAAGAATGGAATATATATGTGTAAGAACGGAATATATATGTGTAAGAACGGAATATATATATGTAAGAACTGAATATATATGTGTAAGAACTGAATATATATGTGTTAGAACTGAATATATATGTGTAAGAACTGAATATATATGTGTAAGAACTGAATATATATGTGTAAGAACTGAATATATATGTAAGAATGGAATATATATGCGTACGAACGGAATATATATGCGTAAGCACTAAATATATATGCGTAAGAACGGAATATATATGCGTAAGAACGGAATATATATGCGTAAGAACGGAATATATATGTGTAAGAACTGAATATATATGTGTAAAAACGGAATATATATGTGTAAGAACTGAATATATATGTGTATGAACTGAATATATATGAGTAAGAACTGAATATATATGCGTAAGAACAGAATATATATGTATTACAACTGAATATAGTTGTGTCAGAACGGAATATATATGCGTAAGAATGGAATATATATGTGTAAGAAATAAATATATATGTGTAAGAACTGAATATATATGCGTAAGAACGGAATATATATGTCTAAGAACTGAATATATATGCGTAAGAACGGAATATGTATGCGTAAAAACGGAATATATATGCGTAAGAACGGAATTTATATGCGTAAGAACGGAATATATATGCGTAAGAACGGAATATATATGCGTAAGAACGGAATTTATATGTGTAAGAACTGAATATATATGCGTAAGAATGGAATATACATGCGTAAGAATGGAATATATATGCGTAAGAACTAAATATATATGCGTAAGAACGGAATATATATGCGTAAGAACGGAATATATATGCGTAAGAACGGACTATATGTGTATGAACTGAATATATATGAGTAAGAACTGAATATATATGTGTAAGAACTGAATATATATGTGTAAGAACTGAATTTATATGTGTAAGAACTGAATATATATGAGTAAGAACGGAATATATATGCGTAAGAACTAAATATATATGCGTAAGAACGGAATATATATGCGTAAGAACGGAATATATATGCGTAAGAACGGAATATATATGCGTAAGAACGGAATATATATGCTTAAGAACGGAATATATATGTATTAGAACTGAATATATATGTGTAAGAACGGAATATATATGCGTAAGAATGGAATATATATGTGTAAGAAATAAATATATATGTGTAAGAACTGAATATATATGTGTAAATACTGAATATATATGTGTAAATACTGAATATATATGCGTAAGAACTGAATATATATGTGTAAGAACTGAATATATATGTGTAAGAACTGAATATATATGCGTAAGAACTGAATATATATGCGTAAGAACGGAATATATATGCGTAAGAACGGAATATATATGCGTAACAACTGAATATATATGCGTAAGAACTGAATATATATGCGTAAGAACTGAATATATGCGTAAGAACTGAATATATATGCGTAAGAACTGAATATATATGTGTAAGAACTGAATATATATGTGTAAGATCTGAATATATATGTGTAAGTACTGAATATATATGTGTAAGAACTGAATATATATTTGTAATAACTGAATATATATGCGTAAGAACGGAATATATATGTGTAAGAACTGAATATATATGCGTAAGAACGGAATATATACGTGTAAGAACTGAATATATATGTGTACGAACTGAATATATATGCGTAAGAACTGAATATATATATGCGTAAGAATGGAATATATATGCGTAAGAACGGAATATATATGCGTAAGATCGGAATATATATGCGTAAGAACGGAATATATATGCGTAAGAACTGAATATATTTGTGTAAGAACTGAATATATGCGTAAGAATGGAATATATATGCGTAAGAACGGAATATATATGCGTAAGAACGGAATATATATGCGTAAGAACGGAATATATATGTGTAAGAACTGAATATATATGTGTAAGGACGGAATATATATGCGTAAGAATGGAATATATATGTGTAAGAACTGAATATATATGTGGAAGAACGGAATATATATGTGTAAATACTGAATATATATGCGTAAGAACTGAATATATATGTGTAAGAACTGAATATATATGTGTAAGAACTGAATATATATGCGTAAGAACTGAATATATATGCGTAAGAACGGAATATATATGCGTAAGAACGGAATATATATGCGTAACAACTGAATATATATGCGTAAGAACTGAATATATATGCGTAAGAACTGAATATATGCGTAAGAACTAAATATATATGCGTAAGAACTGAATATATATGTGTAAGAACTGAAAATATATGTGTAAGAACTGAATATATATGTGTAATAACTGAATATATATGTGTAAGAACGGAATATATATGTGTAAGAACTGAATATATATGCGTAAGAACGGAATATATATGTGTAAGAACTGAATATATATGTGTACGAACTGAATATATATGCGTAAGAACTGAATATATATGCGTAAGATCGGAATATATATGCGTAAGAACGGAATATATATGCGTAAGAACTGAATATATATGTGTAAGAACTGAATATATGCGTAAGAATGGAATATATATGCGTAAGAACGGAATATATATGCGTAAGAACGGAATATATATGTGTAAGAACTGAATATATATGTGTAAGGACGGAATATATATGCGTAAGAATGGAATATATATGTGTAAGAACTGAATATATATGTGTAAGAACGGAATATATATGTGTAAGAACGGAATATATATGTGTAAGAACTGAATATATATGTGTAAGGACGGAATATATATGCGTAAGAATGGAATATATATGTGTAAGAACTGAATATATATGTGTAAGAACGGAATATATATCTGTAAGAACTGAATATATATGTGTAAGAACTGAATATATATGTGTTAGAACTGAATATATATGTGTAAGAACTGAATATATGCGTAAGAACTGAATATATATGCGTAAGAACTGAATATATATGTGTAAGAACTGAATATATATGTGTAAAAACTGAATATATATGTGTAAGAACTGAATATATATGTGTAAGAACTGAATATATATGTGTAAGAACTGAATATATATGCGTAAGAACGGAATATATATGTGTAAGAACTGAATATATATGCGTAAGAATGGAATATATATGTGTAAGAACTGAATATATATGTGTACGAACTGAATATATATGCGTAAGAACTAAATATATATGCGTAAGAATGGAATATATATGCGTAAGAACGGAATATATATGCGTAAGATCGGAATATATATGCGTAAGAACGGATTATATATGCGTAAGAACTGAATATATATGTGTAAGAACTGAATATATTCGTAAGAATGGAATATATATGCGTAAGAACGGAATATATATGCGTAAGAACGGAATATATATGCGTAAGAACTGAATATATATGTGTAAGGACGGAATATATATGCGTAAGAACTGAATATATATGTGTAAGAACTGAATATATATGTGTAAGAACTGAATATATATGCGTAAGAACGGAATATATATGCGTAAGAACGGAATATATATGTGTAAGAACTGAATATATATGTGTAAGAACTGAATATATATGCGTAAGAACGGAAAATATATTTGTAAGAACTGAATATATATGTGTATGTACTGAATATGTATGTGTAAGAACTGAATATATATGTGTAAGAACTGAATATGTATGTGTAAGAACTGAATATATATGTGTAAGAACTGAATATATATGTGTAAGAACTGAATATATATGAGTAAGAACTGAATATATATGCGTAAGAACTAAATATATATGCATAAGAACGGAATATATATGCGTAAGAACGGAATATATATGCGTAAGAACGGAATACATATGCGTAAGAACGGAATATATATGCGTAAGAACGGAATATATATGCGTAAGAACGGAATATATATGCGTAAGAACGGAATATATATGCGTAAGAATGGAATATATATGTATTAGAACAGAATATATATGCGTAAGAACGGAATATATATGCGTAAGAACGGAATATATATGTGTAAGAACTGAATATATATGTGTAAGGACGGAATATATATGCGTAAGAACTGAATATATATGTGTAAGAACTGAATATATATGTGTAAGAACTGAATATATATGCGTAAGAACGGAATATATATGCGTAAGAACGGAATATATATGTGTAAGAACTGAATATATATGTGTAAGGACGGAATATATATGCGTAAGAATGATATATATATGTGTAAGAACTGAATATATATGTGTAAAAACGGAATATATATCTGTAAGAACTGAATATATATGTGTAAGAACTGAATATATATGTGTTAGAACTGAATATATATGTGTAAAGAACTGAATATATATGTGTAAGAACTGAATATATATGCGTAAGAATGGAATATATATGCGTAAGAACGGAATATATATGCGTAAGAACGGAATATATATGCGTAAGAACGGAATATATATGCGTAAGAACGGAATATATATGTGTAAGAACTGAATATATATGTGTAAGGACGGAATATATATGCGTAAGAATGGAATATATATGTGTAAGAACTCAATATATATGCGCAAGAACGGAATATATATGCGTAAGAGCGGAATATATATGCGTAAGAACGGAATATATATGCGTAAGAACGGAATATATATGCGTAAGAATGAAATATATATGTGTAAGAAATAAATATATATGTGTGAGAACTGAATATATATGTGTAAGAACTGAATATATATGTGTAAATACTGAATATATATGCGTAAGAACGGAATATATATGTGTACGAACTGAATATATATGTGTGAGAACTAAATATATATGTGTAAGAACTGAATATATATGTGTAAGAACTGAATATATATGCGTAAGAACGGAAAATATATTTGTAAGAACTGAATATAAATGTGTATGAACTGAATATGTATGTGTAAGAACTGAATATATATGTGTAAGAACTGAATATATATGTGTAAGAACTGAATATATATGTGTAAGAACTGAATATATATGAGTAAGAACTGAATATATATGCGTAAGAACTAAATATTTATGCATAAGAACGGAATATATATGCGTAAGAACGGAATATATATGCGTAAGAACGGAATATATATGCGTAAGTACGGAATATATATGCGTAAGAACGGAATATATATGTATTAGAACAGAATATATATGTGTAAGAACGGAATATATATGCGTAAGAATGAAATATATATGTGTAAGAAATAAATATATATGTGTGAGAACTCAATATATATGTGTAAGAACTGAATATATATGTGTAAATACTGAATATATATGTGTAAGAACTGAATATATATGTGTAAGAACTGAATATATATGTGTAAGAACTGAATATATATGTGTAAGAACTGAATATATATGTGTAAGAACTGAATTTATATGTGTAAGAACTGAATATATATGAGTAAGAACGGAATATATATGCGTAAGAACTAAATATATATGCGTAAGAACGGAATATATATGCGTAAGAACGGAATATATATGCGTAAGAACGGAATATATATGCGTAAGAACGGAATATATATGCTTAAGAACGGAATATATATGTATTAGAACTGAATATATATGTGTAAGAACGGAATATATATGCGTAAGCATGGAATATATATGTGTAAGAAATAAATATATATGTGTAAGAACTGAATATATATGTGTAAATACTGAATATATATGTGTAAATACTGAATATATATGCGTAAAAACTGAATATATATGTGTAAGAACTGAATATATATGTGTAAGAACTGAATATATATGCGTAAGAACTGAATATATATGCGTAAGAACGGAATATATATGCGTAACAACTGAATATATATGCGTAAGAACTGAATATATATGCGTAAGAACTGAATATATGCGTAAGAACTGAATATATATGCGTAAGAACTGAATATATATGTGTAAGAACTGAATATATATGTGTAAGATCTGAATATATATGTGTAAGTACTGAATATATATGTGTAAGAACTGAATATATATGCGTAATAACTGAATATATATGCGTAAGAACGGAATATATATGTGTAAGAACTGAATATATATGCGTAAGAACGGAATATATATGTGTAAGAACTGAATATATAAGTGTAAGAACTGAATATATGCGTAAGAATGGAATATATATGCGTAAGAACGGAATATATATGCGTAAGAACGGAATATATATGCGTAAGAACGGAATATATATGAGTAAGAACGGAATATATATGTGTAAGAACTGAATATATATGTGTAAGGACGGAATATATATGCGTAAGAATGGAATATATATATGCAAGAACTGAATATATATGTGTAAGAACGGAATATAGATATGTAAGTACTGAATATATATGTATTAGAACAGAATATATATGTGTAAGAACGTAATATATATGCGTAAGAATGAAATATATATGTGTAAGAAATAAATATATATGTGTGAGAACTGAATATATATGTGTAAGAACTGAATATATATGTGTAAATACTGAATATATATGTGTAAGAACTGAATATATATGTGTAAGAACTGAATATATATGTGTAAGAACTGAATATATATGTGTAAGAACTGAATATATATGTGTAAGAACTGAATATATATTTGTAAGAACTGAATATATATGCGTAAGATCGGAATATATATGCGTAAGAACTGAATATATATGCGTAAGAACTGAATATATATGCGTAAGAACGGAATATATATGTGTAAGAACTGAATATATATGCGTAAGAACTGAAAATATATGCGGAAGAACTGAATATATCTTAAGAACTGAAAATTTATATGCGTAAGAAATGAATATATATGTGTAAGAACTGAATATATATGTGTAAGTTCTGAATATATATGTGTAAGTACGGAATATATATGTGTAACAACTGAATATATATATGTAAGAACTGAATATATATGCGTAAGAACGGAATATATATGTGTAAGAACTGAATATATATGCGTAAGAACAGAATATATATGTGTAAGAACTGAATATATATGTGTACGAACCGAATATATATGCGTAAGAACTGAATATATATGCGTAAGAATGGAATATAAATGCGTAAGAACGGAATATATATGCGTAAGATCGGAATATATATGCGTAAGAACGGAATATATATGCGTAAGAACTGAATATATATGTGTAAGAACTGAATATATGCGTAAGAATGGAATATATATGCGTAAGAACGGAATATATATGCGTAAGAACGGAATATATATGCGTAAGAACCGAATATATATGCGTAAGAACCGAATATATGTGTAAGTACTGAATATATATGTGTAAGAACTGAATATATATGTGTAAGAACTGAATATATATGCGTAAGAACGGAATATATATGTGTAAGAACTGAATATATATGCGTAAAAACGGAATATATATGTGTAAGAACTGAATATATGCGTAAGAATGGAATATATATGCTTAAGAACGGAATATATATGCGTAAGAACGGAATATATATGCGTAAGAACGGAATATATATGCGTAAGAACGGAATATATATGTATAAGTACTGAATATATATGTGTAAGAACTGAATATATATTTGTAAGAACTGAATATATATGCGTAAGAACGGAATATATATGTGTAAGAACTGAATATATATGCGTAAGAACGGAATATATATGTGTAAGAACTGAATATATATGTGTACGAACTGGATATATATGCGTAAGAACTAAATATATATGCGTAAGAACGGAATATATATGCGTAAAAACTGAATATATATGTGTAAGAACTGAATATATGCGTAAGAATGGAATATATATGCGTAAGAACGGAATATATATGCGTAAGAACGGAATATATATGCGTAAGAACGGAATATATATGCGTAAGAACGGAATATATATGTGTAAGTCCTGAATATATATGTGTAAGAACTGAATATATATGTGTAAGAACTGAATATATATGTGTAAGAAAGGAATATATATGTGTAAGAACTGAATATATATGCGTAAGAACGGAATATATATGTGTAAGAACTGAATATATATGTGTACGAACTGAATATATATGCGTAAGAACTGAATATATATGCGTAAGAATGGAATATATATGCGTAAGAACGGAATATATATGCGTAAGAACGGAATATATATGTGTACGAACTGAATATATATGCTTAAGAATGGAATATATATGCGTAAGAACGGAATATATATGCGTAAGATCGGAATATATATGCGTAAGAACTGAATATATATGTGTAAGAACTGAATATATGCGTAAGAATGGAATATATATGCGTAAGAACGGAATATATATGCGTAAGAACGGAATATATATGCGTAAGAACGGAATATATATGCGTAAGAACGGAATATATATGTGTAAGAACTGAATATATATGTGTAAGGACGGAATATATATGCGTAAGAATGGAATATATATATGCAAGAACTGAATATATATGTGTAAGAACGGAATATAGATATGTAAGTACTGAATATATATGTGTAAGAACTGAATATATATGTGTTAGAACTGAATATATATGTGTAAGAACTGAATATATATGTGTAAGAACTGAATATATATGCGTAAGAATGGAATATATATGCGTAAGAACGGAATATATATGCGTAAGATCGGAATATATATGCGTAAGAACGGAATATATATGCGTAAGAACTGAATATATATGTGTAAGAACTGAATATATGCGTAAGAATGGAATATATATGCGTAAGAACGGAATATATATGCGTAAGAACGGAATATATATGCGTAAGAACGGAATATATATGCGTAAGAACGGAATATATATGTGTAAGAACTGAATATATATGTGTAAGAACTGAATATATATGCGTAAGAACGGAATATATATGTGTAAGAACTGAATATATATGCGTAAGAACGGAATATATATGTGTACGAACTGAATATATATGCGTAAGAACTGAATATATATGCGTAAGAATGGAATATATATGCGTAAGAACGGAATATATATGCGTAAGATCGGAATATATATGCGTAAGAACGGAATATATATGCGTAAGAACTGAATATATATGTGTAAGAACTGAATATATGCGTAAGAATGGAATATATATGCGTAAGAACGGAATATATATGCGTAAGAACGGAATATATATGCGTAAGAACGGAATATATATGCATAAGAACGAAATATTATATGTGTAAGAACTGAATATATATGTGTAAGAACTGAATATATATGCGTAAGAACGGAATATATATGTGTAAGAACTGAATATATATGCGTAAGAACGGAATATATATGTGTAAGAACTGAATATATATGTGTACGAACTGAATATATATGCGTAAGAACTGAATATATATGCGAAGAATGGAATATATATGCGTAAGAACGGAATATATATGCGTAAGATCGGAATATATATGCGTAAGAACGGAATATATATGCGTAAGAACGGAATATATATGCGTAAGAACGGAATATATATGTGTAAGAACTGAATATATATGTGTAAGGACGGAATATATATGCGTAAGAACTGAATATATATGTGTAAGAACTGAATATATGCGTAAGAATGGAATATATATGCGTAAGAACGGAATATATATGCGTAAGAACGGAATATATATGCGTAAGATCGGAATATATATGCGTAAGAACGGAATATATATGTGTAAGAACTGACTATATATGTGTAAGGACGGAATATATATGCGTAAGAATGGAATATATATGTGTAAGAACCGAATATATATGTGTAAGAACGGAATATATATATGTAAGAACTGAATATATATGTGTAAGAACTGAATATATATGTGTTAGAACTGAATATATATGTGTAAGAACTGAATATATATGTGTAAGAACTGAATATATATGTAAGAATGGAATATATATGCGTACGAACGGAATATATATGCCTAAGCACTAAATATATATGCGTAAGAACGGAATATATATGCTTAAGAACGGAATATATATGCGTAAGAACGGAATATATATGTGTAAGAACTGAATATATATGTGTAAGAACGGAATATATATGTGTAAGAACTGAATATATATGTGTATGAACTGAATATATATGAGTAAGAACTGAATATATATGCGTAAGAACGGAATATATATGTATTAGAACTGAATATATTTGTGTAAGAACGGAATATATATGCGTCAGAATGGAATATATATGTGTAAGAAATAAATATATATGTGTAAGAACTGAATATATATGCGTAAGAACGGAATATATATGCCTAAGAACTGAATATATATGCGTAAGAACGGAATATGTATGCGTAAAAACGGAATATATATGCGTAAGAACGGAATATATATGCGTAAGAACGGAATATATATGCGTAAGAACGGAATTTATATGTGTAAGAACTGAATATATATGCGTAAGAATGGAATATATATGCGTAAGAATGGAATATATATGCGTAAGAACTAAATATATATGCGTAAGAACGGAATATATAGGCGTAAGAACGGAATATATATGCGTAAGAACGGAATATATATGTGTAAGAACTGAATATATATGTGTAAGAACGGTATATATATGTGTAAGAACTGAATATATATGCGTAAGAACGGAATATATATGCGTAAGAACTGAATATATATGTGTAAGAACTGAATATATGCGTAAGAATGGAATATATATGCGTAAGAACGGAATATATATGCGTAAGAACGGAATATATATGCGTAAGAACGGAATATATATGCGTAAGAACGGAATATATATGTGTAAGTCCTGAATATATATGTGTAAGAACTGAATATATATGTGTAAGAACTGAATATATATGCGTAAGAACGGAATATATATGTGTAAGAACTGAATATATATGCGTAAGAACGGAATATATATGTGTAAGAACTGAATATATATGTGTACGAACTGAATATATATGCGTAAGAACTGAATATATATGCGTAAGAATGGAATATATATGCGTAAGAACGGAATATATATGCGTAAGAACGGAATATATATGTGTACGAACTGAATATATATGCGTAAGAATGGAATATATATGCGTAAGAACGGAATATATATGCGTAAGATCGGAATATATATGCGTAAGAACTGAATATATATGTGTAAGAACTGAATATATGCGTAAGAATGGAATATATATGCGTAAGAACGGAATATATATGCGTAAGAACGGAATATATATGCGTAAGAACGGAATATATATGCGTAAGAACGGAATATATATGTGTAAGAACTGAATATATATGTGTAAGGACGGAATATATATGCGTAAGAATGGAATATATATATGCAAGAACTGAATATATATGTGTAAGAACGGAATATAGATATGTAAGTACTGAATATATATGTGTAAGAACTGAATATATATGTGTTAGAACTGAATATATATGTGTAAGAACTGAATATATATGTGTAAGAACTGAATATATATGCGTAAGAATGGAATATATATGCGTAAGAACGGAATATATATGCGTAAGATCGGAATATATATGCGTAAGAACGGAATATATATGCGTAAGAACTGCATATATATGTGTAAGAACTGAATATATGCGTAAGAATGGAATATATATGCGTAAGAACGGAATATATATGCGTAAGAACGCAATATATATGCGTAAGAACGGAATATATATGCGTAAGAACGGAATATATATGTGTAAGAACTGAATATATATGTGTAAGAACTGAATATATATGCGTAAGAACGGAATATATATGTGTAAGAACTGAATATATATGCGTAAGAACGGAA
>JAWPHD010024727.1:0-18422 GCA_037043455.1 Cyrtodaria siliqua | reverse complement strand
GGACGAGGCTAAGGGAAAGTGATTTGCCCAAGAACACACCGACGGAACTCAGTGACACCACGGAGAATTGAACCCGGGGCCTCCGGTTACAACTCCGCCGCGCTACTTACTGCGCCTAGCCAGCCGTCAATAAGATAGAGTCAATAGGTCAAAATTTAAGGTCACAGAACTTAACTGAAACATGAAACTGACTGAATTCATGTCCAATATGTTTAACATTCTACTAGACAAATGATCGTGAACCTTTGTAATATTCTTTATTGGAGATGGTTTTACATGTTTTGAGATTGAAGCTCCTATTTTGTTCAAAGGTCAATGTCAAAATAAACTTAACTTGGGGTTTTCGTATAGAAAATGACTTTGAAGTAAGACGACTACAGGTGAAGGTCACAAAGAACATAAATTGACCCAAAAATAGGTGTATTCCTGTTTCTTAAGTTGTATATACAACTTTGAAAGTATGATCCTTTTGGCGTTGTTCATATGCTTTTTGATTCCCCATATGTCCATGCAGCTTTGTTAATAACGTCCATTTAGGACGGTTAGCTAACTACTTATTTCGTGATAATTAGGTAGATGGTCAAATTAATTGACCTTGAACAAAAGTTTTGACACAATCTCTGAGGGTTTGATTGACATACATATTGTGTATAGATAAGTATGGTCGAAAAAGGGTCAGCCCAGATGGCTATTGATATTGTCTGTATGTGACTTTAGATTACAAATAAGTAAAACTTGATATTAAAAATGGTGTTTGCATGCTTTTTATAGCTCACTTTGTGATATTTAAAGCATTGAGTGATATTTACTGAGTATTGATAATACGCGTAAGACGCGTTTAAATTGAAGTTGATGTGCTTAAAATTGTATTCAAATTACAGAGATAATCTTCAAAAAAAAATCATAAAATACGAAAGTACTATAACATATGAGTGCTCATTATTTCTGGACGTTTTCTGAGTGTAAAGGTTCTTTGACACTAAGTTATAAAGGGGGAATATTCATACATTTAACAAGCCTTCGCCGAGAAGTAATCTATGAATGTTTAGATTGACTTGCGAAACAGTCAGCAGGACTAATATAATTGATTCTAAAATTGCTACGAAGTTCAATATAAATGAATGGGTTAAAAAGAAAACCATTGCTCCTAGAGTTTAAAAAATATATATATATATAATTGTGTTAATTTTGTTTATGAATCGTCGAAATTACCTGATGCGCTTGAAAGATATGTTTGATATTTATTGTTTAAATATTTTAATTTAGACTTTAGACCGGAACGTTACAATTCAAGACAACAGGGAAAGCCTTTGCCAGCTATGCGGGTGTTTTCTAAGACAATTGAATTTCTCACAAACGATATGCTTACGGAGGTGAACAGAAAACTATGTGGTGCCATCACAAAAGATATTGTCCATTGGTTATAACAGTTCCTGCTATATGGACAGATTCGGCCAAGCAGTTTATGAGAGAGTCGTCAATGTCGGTAAGTAACCAATTAAAGCATTGAAGTAACATCAATGAGTAGAGTTTGTTGACACACGTGTTAAATAGTTTAATATTTAACTATATTCGTTAAAGACGATTTATTGTGGAGATATGGGTATGAGCCTGTTTAACTTTTTAAATTGGATAACCAACTGTTTCTACGATTTAATACCACCTAAACAATGTCAAAGAGCCGCCGGTTGTGTTACATGTTCAAGTCTTACCAATGAATTTGATAAATTATGTTATTTGTTGTGATAATTATACTCGAAACCTGGTTTTTCTAAGGGGTGTTCTTCAGCAAGACACTGCCCTTAGCATAGTTTGTCGGATGTAAACAATACAGAGTAGGTCATATTACCATGATTCCTATCGATCCTTCACTAGTCTTTGGCTTGGCTCGAAATAACCTGTCATGTGTTCAATTCGAATATTTACCTGTTTTGTTGACAGTGTTCGTTAATTACCAAGGGCCTATTCTCTTTTCGTTATTCCAGGCTGGAATTGACTCAGACAAACTAACAATTGCTCTGGAACCCGAAGCAGCATCCTTATACTGTCGCAATCTTTCTCTGGACGTATCTGGTGAAGAGAAAAGTGTCTCTATCTCGGCGTTTACGCCAGGGACTCAATATGTGGTTCTAGACGCTGGAGGTAAGTCATTTTAATGGATGATGATGTAAAATGAATTTTCATATATATCGAGAACGGATGCGGTAACCTTATAGCAAAAAAGTAAAAAATTACTAAAAACCGAATGAGACAATAATCCATTGGCAATGGTTTTACATATACACTTGCCTATAAAGTAAAGTTTGGTGGAAAGATGGACGGCTGGGTTGGTTGTTGGGTGGTAGATTGTTATGTATTTCATTTGTTGGTTTAATTATTGAATATATGGATAGATGTTGATGGGTGTTTGGTGCATGGATAGATTGATTTCGATGGGTGGGTGTCGTTGTATGCCAATGTGATTGTGTTTTGGATAAGTGGATGGGAGTATTTTGAGTATCATGGATTTGGTAATATTAAACTAAACGGTTAATGCCGCACTTTAATAAGCATTGCTAGATAAACCTCTGTTGATTTTGAAGTTAGTTCTGTGCAATGATACGATTATTTCAATAAATAAAAAACTGTTGTCATGGTCAATTATGAGTTTAACTGGTTTCGTAAAGCAGTTTGTTCGACTATGTTTTATTTGTATTTGATAAATAAAGCGGTAGTGCAATAAATAAAAACATTTTATTATAAAGGAATGGATTTCATGTCAAAAATATGGTAGCGCAGACATAGCTAATTCAGGGTTTCTAAAAAACAAATATTTCGGTCTTTCAGTTATCAGCTGAGTTGTATTACCACAATACAGAGCCTCTTGTTGCTGTTAATGGACATGTCAGACTAATATTTACAAAGAGCTTGAGGTCAAGGAGATTCTTTGTCACCCTACCTGTTTATTATGTGTGCAGAAGTATTATCTGTGCTGTTAAGACACAATCTAAAATTAAAGGTATTCATATAGATAATAATGAGGTTTTATATCACAGTATGCTAATGATACCAGTATGACTCTAGATGACGCCAAGGAATCACTTTTACGCACCATGTTGTCATTAAAAATGTATGCACAGAACTCCGGTTTCAATATAAACGCTGACAAAACTAGTTATATTGGTTTGATTCGCAAATAGGAATTCACACACAATTATGTCCAGAATACAACTTATTTTGGGGAAATTGGAATTTCTCTGTACTATGGGTTAGATTCTCAACTAACAATGATCAATACAGATTATGACCATAAATAGAACATTTCTTGAAAGCTGGATTCAAAAGAATATTTACTCCTTTGGAGGACAGTGTGGTTCTAAAACGTTTAGCACTTTCGAAACTAAATCTAATCATTTGATAATAGCAATTCCCAAATCCGGCAATTTGGAATAATACAAAAAAAAAATAAAAATTTGGTATCTATAATAAAGTACCATAAATTACGAAGGCTTAATAAGAATGACTGATATTGAACAATTTATTTCAGCTTTGAAAACTAGAATTCGCAGAATTATTCAGGCAGACAATAATAACCCAGCTAGTGTAAAACATGCGTCCCATTGTCATAGACGCAGTTCATTTTGGAAGTAATTTTCAGTTATAAAATACAGAATTTAAACAAAATAATTTAAACCATTTCAAACGAAGTACTTCCTTGATTATGTTGATATTTCACCGGTTGGCGAGATGACAAAGCATGCAAGACAAGTTTTTTTTTTAGTATGAACCAGATTAATATTTGAAATATATCTAAAATTGATATCTATTACATCCATAAACTCGACAATTCAAATTCAAAACGACCGTTGGTTATTTCAGCTCTTCGTTCTATCCTCTTTGGTGTATTTAAAGGCTTTATAAACATTAATTTCTGGTTGTTATATTGTTCTATAGATTATGAAAAGACATGACTTTATAAAAAAAAAATCATTGAAAGAAGAATTGTTCGCTGGTTATTTAATTATATTGTATGGATCAGCAGAGTTTTGAGAAAACACATAATATCATCTTTAGGAAATGTGTGATATAAAGTTGATGAAATGGCAGTTTTCATATCAGCCTCCATATCCGGAGGCACATATAAGAGTCTTGAGTGGATATGGAGGCATACTTTATATGAAAATTACCATATAATAATCTATAAATATCTTGTTTAAATATCTTTGTTTTCCGAAAATCTTCTCTTTCGTCTGATATACCTATTGGCTGTGTCTATGTATTGTATATGTATGACCTACTGTACTGTTGTTAATAGCAGTCCTATGTTTTTACATCTAAAACCCTCTCTATACGTTTTGCAATGATACACACTTTGTTTTAGAGTAGTGTTTCGTCAGATAAAGGTTAAGGTGACAATTATAAATTCGTGTGTCGATGAATGAAAAGGAAACCGTTATTAGTTGACAAAATCAATGATACACGTGGTATGACTAACAGTTTTGGAAGTCAGTGGCAAATGGTGTAGTATTACCTTGTTTTGTTTGCGCAAACATGCCTTTAAACTTGTTTGAAGAGGTTTTAATAACATATCTAAAAAATAGCCTTACGTAAATTGCAGAGGCTTTTGTTGTAGTAGTACAGATATATTTAGTTCAGGGTATCTGAAATAAATATCACACACTTGCACGGGTTAGTGTGTACACAACTTAAGGAGCAAAATGTAAACATAGGAATAAGGAGAACCGCCGGAAGGACGGCACCATCGACTGACTGGCGTTAATTGGGAGGTTTCGTTGAAGTGAAATATTTTCATGGGGTGGGGTATCGTGCGGTTTGGGGTTGAAACCATTGGGTGAAGTGGAATTAGAGGTTGTCATTGTAGAGAAACTAAAAGGCGTAGAACAAAGATGTGTTGATTTATTTGGGTTTTGGGAGGGGTATGGGTGGGAATCACGGGATTATTGAAACTACAGCAATAATGTATTGGAAAGTGCTTTACATGGGCTAAAATAAAGTTATGAAACATCTGTCTGCAAGTTTCCTTGATACTACTGATAAAACATATCAGGCTCGTTTAAATGTGCATAGATGTACGGCTAGTGGGTACTGAAATACATGGTGGTAAAGTAAGCAAGTTGTCTAAGACGAAATGTCGCTATATGTTTTGCTAAACTGCAGTTTTCAGTTATGGAACATCAATCTCTGAGTGTCTTTGAAGATAAATGTCAAGTTGTATGGATGTATGACTTGCAGCTATTGAAATAAATCGACTGCCAAAATTAAACAATGACATATGTTTGCTAATATGCAATACATAGTTATGGAACATGTGTCTTTTTGTGCCTTTGAAAGTACTGAAGACTTACCAAACTCTATTAATATATTGCAAGCATCTTTCAAAAAAAAAATGACTTGCCAAAAGCGTAAACCAGACATTCTAAGTAAAAAAGGGACATAGTTTTGCTTAAATGCAATACATAGTTATGGTTCACGGGTCTTTAGCAGTGCCCTTGATTGTACGCCAAGGCATATTCCAAGCTTTACTGAATTTTAATTGATATACATTAAGCAGCTATGGAAATACATGAACTTGGCAAAACACTTCAACCCGAAATTCTAAGTAAAAAATGGAACATTAGTTTGCTTAAATAGAACATGTGTCTACCAGTACCTTTCATTGTACTGAAGATATATTCCAAACTTCACAGATGTATGAACAGTAGTTGATACAAACTTAAACCTAAAAGAGAACACCGACGCCGACAACGGAGTGAGTGCAATAAATCTCCTTATTTTGGACGGTAATTGCACCATCTTGGTACAATAATATTTTTTGCGTGGATTTTTTTTCTTGAACTAAATAGCACATGTACACGTGTTGTGTAAATATATCACATTAATCATGTGTTACAATAGTTTCAAATATGTATTTGCAGGTGGAACCGTTGATGTAACAGTTCACGAGGTTGAAGAATCTGGCTGCATCAAGGAGGTACTTGCAGCCAGTGGAGGGGGTTGGGGAGGAATATTAGTCAATGAAGCATTTACATGTCTGTTAATTGATATTGTCGGTAAGAAAATATATAAGAAGTTCAGGAAAGAGGAAACAGAAGATTGGCTGGATTTGTGGAGGGATTTTGAAGTAAAGAAGAAGACGATAAGTCCAGCAATGGACAGAAGAATCAACATGAAATTCCCTGTATCCCTTGTTAGATTATACGAGAAAACAACGCGAAGCACTATCGACGATGCAATAGCAAAATCCCAATTTTCTACCAGTGTAGAATTCCGAGGAGACAAGATAAAAATCGAGGCCAGTGTGATGAAAAGTCTGTTTGACAAATCCGTGCAAGTCACTATTGATCACTTGAAAACACTTATGAAAAAAGAAACTATTAGGGACGTGAAGGCCATTTTGATGGTTGGTGGTTTCTCTGATTCCCCAATGCTACAGCATGCAGTTAGATCCGCATTTCCTGAAATCACTCCTATTATTCCCACTGATGCCGTCTCCACTATCATTAAGGGTGCAGTTATTTTCGGGCACAATCCTAAAGCAATATCGTCGCGAGTTTTGAAATATACATATGGAATAAAGGCTGCAGTACCCTTTATTGAAGGAATTCATCCAGCAGAAACAAGGTTCATAACAGAATCTGGCTTTTTCTGTAACGGTACATTTTCGAAACATGTAGAGATAGGTCAATCGGTTATATTGGATCAGGTTCTCGGGCAGAAATGTTATGTACCGTCGCAACGGTATCAGTCAGCGATAAATGTTCAAATATATGCATCACAGTTAAAAAATCCGACGTATGTCGACCAAGGTTGTTCAAAGATTGGAAACCTTATTGTAGAATTGCCTGACAGAGACGGGAGTTTAGACAGAACAGTTTGGGTGAGCTTCACATTCGGAGGTACTGAAATAACAGTTAAAGGAAAGGATGAAACGACGGGCAACACTACCAGTGTAAAGGTTGACTTCTTAGGATAGTTACAATACTGACAGATGCAAAAGTCGAATAAAAAAACATCAGTTGAAACTATTGTTGATTCTGAAATACAACATTCTTTGTTTAAACAAAATAATATTCTCATAACGTCACTTGAAATAGTGATGATGGTACTGTTATGGTAAGGTTTAGTTAACCAAAAATGATCGGCATATAAGAGATGAAGAAGATATAACTTTAATGTTAATATTATTTCGAGGCTAAAATTGCATAACCTTTAGAGAGCAACAGTAACTTTATGTATATGTATATATATTTATTGTTAAGTATCAAATTATATATTGATAATATAATTCTTGAAAGGATTTTGATTTAATAAAACGTAATGTAAGTGTTAAACTAACTCGTTGATTGTGGAATAAAAAGACATGTTTTGGACATTATGATGACGTCTACCTAAATCCTAAAAGAAGGTAGCGTCTGATAATTGTCTTAAATGTTGTATTATTGTAACCTTAATGGTTTGTTCTCATGTTGCTCTGGTTTCTGCCATGTCATTAAGTACTTGCTTTGTGGCTTTCTATACATTTATGCTTTATATACATGATCATTTATGTAATATACTTATATTGCCTATTAATGTTGAATTGTTTGGTAGAGAATATAACTTGGCGTGGATATTATTTACACCGTCTCGTTTTACTGGGATAAAAATTGGGCAAGAGTGAGGTTTGGTGCACCCTAGAACCTGGTTTAAACTTCCAACAGACCTTTTTGCCACACATGTTATGCTTATCAGCTGAATTAGTCTTAGGCATAGATTATAAGAATTTTTCATAGGTATCCGGTAAAAATCGGAAATTCCAAAACGCGGTATATTTTTATTGGAACAGAGGCTCTGCCGAGGTTCCGATTATAACAGTTAATACCGAGGGTTGGAATTTCCGTGTCTGAACAAGATACCCATAATTTCATTCGTATTGATGAACGGACGGATGGACAAAGGTAGCACTATGTGCCTGTTTCACTTTTGAGGTGGGACATGAAAGCTATAGTTCTATGGAAGGTGAATGGATGATATTACATATATATTTTTTTGTAATTGCTTGCGCGATTCAAATTAGCGGTTTCTTGTCTTCTGTAATTTAAAAACACAATATATTATAAAAAAATAGAAAATATCTGTGTCATTTAATCACCTTAATAATTGTAACACATTCGGATATAACGAATGAACAATTGTGTTACATCCGAGGTTTGCTTAGAGAATTCCTTTCGATGGGATGTAGTTTTGTTAAGTCTATTTGGGCGCTGTCTGAACAGGATAATAGCATATACATTCGATTCAAGCTAACCCTACCACTGACCGTTCCAAGGCGGTAGCCCTATTGTCAACACTTGTTTTGTTTGTGACGTCATATGCCTTTATTCCTTATTAACATTGCCATTCATGTTTGTCTTTTTGCGTGTTTTTTGGTTTACTGTGTTCGGTTAAAGCTGCATTTCCTGTTCGACAGTTATACTTATTTTCATTGAAAATAAACTGAAATACGCATTATATATATTTATTATATACTCTTAAATGTTTATTTTTGTTTGTTTTTTGTTTTTTGTTTCAAAAAAATGTGGAAGTATTATTATTTATAAATTATATTTAGAAAGATATTTGATATGGCAATGCTATTCAAAAGAGGTAGATCTTTGTATGACATGGTGTTATACAACCACTAAATATATTTACTCCTGGGATGAAACGGATGTAGTCTCGGAAACGTGTTTTATAAGTTATGTTGTTGATGGTACGTTTACCGACTTTGAAAATGATAACTATTTGTAATAAGCTGAATCATTGTTTATATCTTAAAAGTAATATTTGGTGTCTTACATGTGGTTTGGTATAATATCAGTGTTTAAAAGTTGTTAAAGCGAGCGAAATGTACGGTATCTGAACCACGGGTATACGGACCCGGCGTCAAACGAGCCCGATCTGTGTGACTTTAAAGTCAAATATCGCTTAAGCCGGTGCTTGCGGGCCCGATGTGTGTTGCATCTTATATTACCTCTCATGAACAAACTAAATAAAATCGACTATGCTATTTGTTTCTCTTCGTTGTGATTGTTGCTTACAAATGATCCCCTTTACAAGATTTATTGTCATTCAAACTAACGTTGTTTTAGTGTACTGTTGCGGCCGTAACAAGTCTTCCCGCGCTACAAATCAGTATTTGTATTAATGATCCTTTTGGGATCTGTATTACCTCTCATGAACAGACTCAACTCAATAGAACCGAGTCCGCTACCTTTTCTATTGTTTGTGTTCCGAAGGATTACCTTAAAAGTTTGCTGTATTTATTTATATATAAAACAGCTTCTTGGTAAACCCTTAAATGACGGACATAAGGAAAACCAATTTGACATTATGGTTTCCGAAAGTTAAAGATGTTTATGTCATATTTGAAACATTACTTTTAAGTCAGTCTCCAACACGTCTGTTTCGCATAATGAATTCGGAACTTAATCTTTATAAAAACAGCAATTACATATAAAATGCCTTTACTATAAATAAACCTTATGTTCCTACACACTCCCTGTTGTTTGCTTAGTGACCTGTGCTATAGATACACAATTTAGCCCTACACACTACCTGTTTTAGGCTTAGTGACTTGTGCTATAGATACACAATTTAGCCCTACACACTACCTGTTTTAGGCTTAGTGACATGTGCTATAGATACTCAAATAAGCCCTACACACTACCTTTTTTAGGCTTATTGCATCGTTCAGGAGATACGGCGTAATAGTACATCATTGAAACTATATATGTATCATTGTTATATTATATTGAGTAATTCTCTAAGTTGTCAACAGTTTTATACTACGTTTCAATAATTTCAATAATCATCTTTAAAGGGCATGACTACTGTTATGTTTAGGGACGTGTGGTGTCTGCGTATGCCACACAGATATGTGTCACTTTCGTATTCCAGCATTGTATTTAGAAATTTACCACCCTGGTCCGTATGCATAAAGCTTCTTAGCTACCTTAACTTAAGTCAAATTTTATCGATTTGTTAAACACCTTTTCTATCGATTTAAGACGTTTCTTTATGTAATTAATAAGGTTAAGGATAAATAAAACCTACAGCTAAACATTTATCTTAAAGTAGATGGTTTTTAGTTTCCATGGATGATTAATAAGGATATTTAAAAATTATGTAAAAACATTAAATTTTGACTTAAGTAATAATTACCACATAAAGACATTTTCTATAGTTTTTCCTGCATAAGAGATTTTCTTTAAACTTTTTACAGTAAGTCTGTTATATATACAGACAAAAAATGCATAAATAATGGTAGGTCACCAAAATTGTTAAAATTTAAAAAAAATAATGTGTAATGCCACCATCATGTCAATCTGTCCAAAAAGTTGAACAAGGCCATGAACTAGCTAAATAAGATATATTTGAAGTCTAATAATTTATTCATTGGTGACAATTCTGCTAAAATTGTATTAAAGTAAAGAACATTTAATTATAATAACATTTAAAGCTAATCTTTATGTAAAACCTATATTTTTTTAAGTCCGGTCATCGTACAATTAAAGAGGAAAGCATAGTGACGAACTGTAAAAGGGTCCACCACCAAGTATGCAATACGTTGCAAAATGATAGGGTCATAACCTCTTTTGATAAACTTTTTAACAAGTTTAACAACGATAGTATGAAAGTGATCATGACCAAGAATCTTACGAAGTTTATAAATCTCATCACCATAGAAGTCAGGTTGTGATAGTCCATGTCGCAGAAGAGTCCTTAAATTACTTTTATATTTGGAAAGAAGATCAGGGTTACGATAAAAAAAAATGCAAAGGTTTTACGAAGTTTATGGTAACGGTAACCCTGATTGAGTAGGTTTTTAGTTATACAAAGATTACGAATATTAAAGTCCTCAAACTCGAGTACAAGCTCTTGAAAAACGAATAAGTTGAGACACATACACCCCATAAGAAGTTGCTCGGGGAACATCCCCATCCAAGTGGGGATAATTAACAATCCAAGTGGGGATATTTAACAAAAACTACAGAAAATTCCTTTAAGCTGATTTATGAATACGGGTCCAGGTAAATGTGCCATATATGCAGGTAATATATGTATTACATATAAGTCAGATATGTGTGTTAGTTACACACATTTAATTAATCAATATGCATTTTATGTGAGTAGACTGAGGAAAATATGTAATACATAGATTCTAAATAACTTTAATATTCAGACGTATTTGATTAACATAGACATTACATATGGTAGACTTAAATGTGTTTTACCATAGTTTACTAGGATATAAATATGTAAGGAAACATATGTGAAAACACATGTGCAATATGGAAATGAGAAAAATGATCCTATAGAGATCACAGCATCCAAACGTAATGGCACCGTAGAACCGCATAGTACCACAAACAAAGAGCAAATCAAACCAAATATCACTTAACATGGGGTAACAATGCAATATATTTAAATAGACATAAGAACTTGCATAGTACTCCACTGGAATTACGAAACTACAACTATAAGTAATATATACACTAGTTTGCAATTTATGAGTTTATCATTGAGTATCTGAATAAGCAAATAATTGTATACACATTTTAAAACATGTAATGTCATTGTTAATCCCAACCGCTGACTATTAAGTATAAACTCATTCTAATCAAACATCTAAAAGGATATTGAAACTGTATAGATAATCAAACAATTTTAAATAAATTGGATCAAAAGGGTAACATAATATTTTTTTTAAAAGAATAACATCTTAAAATACCATTTATCATCTCAAATCAAATTATGAATCAACTCATTGACAATATTAAGTTTATAAATCCAAATTGAAATAATGGATCAACTGATAACACTTTTTTACTCACCCACTTGTTCAAGGTTACACAATAATCCATCTTGCTGTAACATAATGCAATACAGCAAGATGGATGTTACTTACGTCGCATTATTTGTAGGGCGAACAGTCGCGTAACGTAGCTGATGTCATGACATTTATGACAGTGTATTACTTTAATAAACTCAGAACGCTTATCCTATCATTTAACCTACTCGTTTATTAAAATCTATAATACACAGTCACTCATGTAAGATTCTCTATATAGTACATGCAGAATTGTGTTGTTTGGGTTAAACTTATAACAATGCTGATGTTTATGCTACTGAAATATTTGTATAATTATGTAACCTCTTGATTTGTAGCTTACATGGCCACGAATCGAAGCCACAAAGCTATAAATTGCTATAACTACTATTAACTTATTATTCACGTGTATTAGATATGTAACTACTATTCACTCTAATACTCGTCTTCATTGCACATATGTAGGTCTTTTGAACACTTTTAAGTTATAATATTCATTTCAATAACGGTAACAAGTAATCAATAAACATTAACGTAGAGCGATCCTATATTTACATAGATCTTATTTTTTCTAAAAGCAAACCGCTCTTTAAACGTTATTTAGTTGGTATACTAAGACTAAGATATCAGCTAACATTAGCAAATTTAGAATGCAGAACACTGTGTTAACTAAAGTACGTACCCTACCTGAATGGCCACCTAAAACGTCAAACTTAATATAACAAAAATAATGATGTATAGATCATTCGTTAAACCGTTAAACCAGGCATTTGCAAAGTGTTACCAAATTAGTATGACTACCTTTTGTGACTGATAAACTATTTAATGTTATTTTTTTAAATCACAATATAGTTTTTGAATTATTGTTTGGACCCTTGTCGAACGCACATGAAAAGATAATAAGCAATACTTGGATGAATTCCAGCAATATGTAGGTCGAGGCTAGTTCGGAAATAAAATACCTAAATACGCTATAATCGTATTACAACATGTAATACGATTACCAGATAACCAAACCTGCTTAGACATTCAATAAACAAACGCTCGTAACAATTCTGTTTCATGATTACTGATTACTGTCTTTTCAACTTTTAGCAAAATACATGGCAACAATTTATGTATATCTTTTATATATAATTTTGTTTTCGTGTTTGTTTTCGTCTTGTTCCCGTACGTTATATCATGAAGTTATTTATGCTTTAAAAACAACAATGGAGTTTTCACAAAACTCTATCACATTATGTGCAAGGTTTATTTTTGTATTTATATATACACGAGCATCTAGGTGTTTTACTAATATTGCCTTTTAACGCTGCCTTGTTGGTTAGAGAATATTTCATAGCGGGGATTTATTTATTTACACTGTCCCGTTTAATTGGGATGAAAATAGGGTAAGTGTGAGGTTTGGTGCACCCTAGAACCTGGTTTAACCCCCAGTGACCTTTTTGGCCACTGACCGTTCCCTATTGTCAACCTTTTTGTATTTGTGATGTCGTTTGCATTTTTTTATTACTTTTGCCTTCTCGTTTGTCTGTTTGCGTGTTTGTTTTTGTGTTTTGTGGTTGACTGTCGTCATTAAATGCTACTTTCCCTGTCCGATCTTTATATCTTTCTTTTTATTACTATGTTTTCGATACAGCAATTTCATGTGTTCGATGTTCAAGAGTTTAGGTATTTAAAATAGGTAAGATAGTTCCCTTTTCAATTTTGGTTTTAAAAATCTACGAAAAAAGCCAAAACGTTACTTTTAATCTTTTTTTGAATTGATAATGCATTTTTTGTAAATGGTAATCCATTTTGTATTTGATACTATTTTATAATTGCTAATGCATTGCAAGTTTGTTTTCTGTAAATTCATTTTTTATATCTGTTTAAGAATTTTTGAAATTGTTAATGCATTGTTATATTGTGATTTCAGAGACATGAAGAGTTGAAACTCACCGAAAATCCGCATCGTTTACGATCGAATTCCTTTGGTTTTTCGCACGGCCGAGGATGTATTGTGGTACTCTGAACCACGAAGAAGTTAAGGGCTAGCTCAAGATCCCAAAGACGAAGAGTTATGCACTTTAACAGTTACAACAGACTTCCAACGTTCCACCGTCCCATTTTAAAGTAACCTTAAATGTTTATGTATTTCACATATTAAAAAAGCTACAAACATATTGCTACTTGAAACATATCAAATCTAGCACACCTTTAGTAGACGTATTATTCAAGTATACAGACATTTCATCATCATATGATGGTGGAGTGTAGTCATCGCGAGTACAGCATTTCCGTCCACAGCTGGCATATGTACACCATGTGTAATATGAGACAAAGATAGAACACTTGGAAAGCGATACTACAATAAAAACAATAATAACAACAGTAATAATATAAATTGCTGTTTCTAATACTTCTTTTTTCTCCTCTTCTTACTACTACAACTTTTTCTTCCACTACTAATATTCTACTAATGCTTATACTGCCGTTTCTACTACTACAACACTACTACTACTACTACTACTACTACTACTACTACTACTACTACTTCGCGCGTGACATAATAAGAAATTACATATTGTTGTCTATGGGGATTTAGCATGGGTGTTGTATGCAATTAATAAAAATGAGGTTTGCTGCAGCCTAGAACCTGGTTTAAACTCCACCGGCCAATGTTGCCACTGACCGTTCCAATGCGGTAGGCCTTTTGTCAAACCTTTTATGTTTTAGATTTCATATCTTGCCTAGAATTTCTTTTTATAATTGTTGTTTGTTGTTTGTTTATATATTTGTTTTTGGTTGACTGTGGTCCTTGAATGCTAAATGTCCTGTTTGACGTTTATATCTACTTTCATATCATTTTTCTTAAACGTTTAATCAGTGAATCACTCCGTTGGATTCGGTATCATTCCGCTACTTGTCGTTTGCAATAGCTATCGCAATTTAAAACGGTGGTTTTAAAGTATCGCTTAAACCGGTGATAGGAGGCGTGAGCGGTGTTGCAGTTTACATTACTCCTCCTGAACAGAGTCAATAAAACCGGGTCTGCTACTTTTGCCTCTTGTTTGTTGCTTCCAAGGGATCCCCTTTTCAGTAGTTACTTAAGTCAGAACATAAGATCTTTACATATTTTCAAATATCATTATTAAATTCTCAGCGACACTAAATAGTATCTAGTGGAAAATATTCTAGCTGTGTGTTTTATTAATCCATACGTATTACTAAACATACTAAGAACATATCAAGAACATGTCTAAAAACGATAGAAAAGGGTATTTTATTATTATTATTATTATAATTATTATTATTATTATATAAATTTGATTTAATATATTGCTAAGAAATTTTATTATTACAGAATCAATAAGTTCCGTGTACTAGTAAATAAATTCCCTTTTATGATTAATAAAACGTTTACGTGTCTAATATTTATTTTTAAAACTTGTGTCCAAGTAAATTTAGAGATAACGACCTAACAGCGTTATCTTGCTATTTGTTTTGGAGCAATAAACATATTGCCGTCATGACCAAAATGTGTATTTGCAAGAGCTAAATCAATTAAATGAACACACTTGAAAAACCCTTGATATAAATTAGAGGAAAGTAGTGGAATCTTTCAATATGAATAACATCTATAACAGAGATGGAAACAAAAAGAGTTGTAAGTTTTATTGTTTAATTATTTTACATCGTTTATGTTACATGTGGTACAATCATTAAAACATATTAAGCATTATCATGTAAATATGTAAACACAAGGATTTTTCTTTTAAAATATCCTTGGTAAACACCATTACATAAAAAATTATGAGATGTCGGGTATAATATTACTTATTTTATCCCACATGCTTAACATATAAAATAAATAAAAAAGTATAATACAACATATTTTACGTGTATTAATATCATTTTTTATCTCGATAATTTAACTTTCCTACACCCAGAATTACTCATTTTAGAGTGTAAATTAGAGGTAATCTATAAAATCCAAGTTATGTAAACAATTACAAGAAATCAATTATTATACCAAATAAGATTCGATTTTAAACTGATTAAACATATAATGATAGTGGTACGAAGTAAAGAAGAAAAATATAAAACTAATATTATATGACAGCCTATTTGGTACAATATAGTGATTCACGTAAGATTTAAGTTACATAATAACGATTTAATAAACTTATCAGTAATATTATAATGATGATCTTCTATGAATTTTAAAATGATTTTTTTCCTTATCATTTCATAGGATGAGAACAAAAACTTCTTTTCTCAGTCTAATTCAAAGTACGCGCAATGGATGCCAAATAGCGAATGGGGGATGAAACAAACTGTGTAAACTTTAAATTTATCTACGGGTTTTCTCATTCCTCTCCTAATTACATTTTCTAGTATTTATATATATTAATGCGTACAGGTCAACATCAACACTACTTGTTAAAATAAAAAACAAGAAGAAGAGCTATGTACGAAATAATTTCTTTAGTATCAATCCTACTATGTATAGTATTACAATATACATGTTATTAATATGTTTAAACGAAAAAGGAAGTAACATGTCACCTTAACCTACATATTGACAAACATTAAAATATCCGGTAATATTGTTTAATATTATTTTTTCTACAAACTCAATAGAGGATATTTGTTTTTCTTCAGTGAAGATTCAACTTTATTTCATCGAGTGAGCTCCAGTATTCTCACATGTGACGCTTATTACAACGAATGAGATCCAAAAACAATTGTATAACCCTTTGAGATATACGTTAATAACGGACGTCTTGAAAATCGAGTTCAGGTCAAAAAGTACATTTTCAGAAATGCAATACTGTTATCTGTTTTGGTAAGCGCAGGCCTCTTTTTGAACGTGTTTTTTGTGTAGTTCCAAATTCGACAGCTAATGGCGATTTCGGGTATGTGTGCGTCAGACTTTAAAGAGCATGCATATGTTCTAGCGCAAATCTATTGAGAGTATGACAAACCTGAAAGCTGAAATCTAACTGGATGATAAACACACAAAGACTGTGAACCAATTGACGACATAACACCCACGATCAACTGCCTCTCACTAGCTTAATCTTTCCTTGATGAACGAAGCCATATACTATAGTGAGACATAGGTCCTCATACACGTCTCAACCCTCTGCTGCAACCAACCACACTTCGCACGATACGAAGCTCTAACACAATCCATACCCACATGCTCACCCATCAAAATACCAACAACTTCAACATATAAAACCCCCATTATCCACCACATCTCCACCCATAATCACAACACTCCAACAACATCCACTCATTACCACCACCACCTAACCAACACACACCCCTCCTCCATCCACACACATCAAACATCAAACACACTCCACCCACTTCTTCACAAATTCACCCATACCACTCTATCCCCCCAACACCAACCCAACTCACCCACACTCCAAACCAAAACCCCCCATAAAACCCCCTAACACCCCCCCCAATAACACCCTACCCCAAATCCCCCTTCTAATCACCCTACCCTTCAAAAACACCCACCACACACAAACCCCCCCTAACAATCAAACCAATCCTATCACTACAAAAACTCTAACACCATACTAATCAACACACCCCCCACAAACCCCCCCCAAATCCCTACATACCAAATAACACCCTACACCCCCCCTCACAACTCCCACAAACAAAACCCCCACCCCCCACCCACTAAACATCCCAATCACACTACCACAACCCTTACCATCCCCCATCCACCCCAACCATACCACAATTATTTTCTCATCACCTCACCAATCACCCATCACATCATCCCATTTCCATCATATCATCCAAAACAAACTAAAACTCATCCTCCTCTTATCCCCACAACACCCAACCTCCTCTCCCCCTAAATCCTTTCCACCCCCACAATAAACCAACTACTCCCTCTCCCTCAATCCTACCCTCCTCCTCCCTCCTCTCCCTCTCCCTCCTCTCAACATTACACATCCTTCTCCCCCTACCCCCACCCCACCCCACCCACAAAATCCCCCTACAATTACCAAACCTTCCTAAACATTTCTCCAACCCCCTACCCCTACTCCACAAACTAACCTCCCAACCCCCTCACCTCCAACTACTCCCCACCAACCTCCATTATTAAACCCCTCCTCCATCCTATCCCCCCACCCCCACCCCCCCCAAACACTCCCCCCACCCCCCCCCATCCCCCATCCCAATACAAAAACCCACATACTCCCCCCCCCCCTTACTAACAACACAAACAACATAACCAACCCCCTCAACTTACACACCACTACACAAACAAACAAATAACCAACCCCCTCAACCCTCTCCTCTCCCCCCCTTCCCCTACACCCCCCTACCCCCCCCCCCTTCCAACACCCTTCCTCTATTCCCCCCCTATAACCAATCTCTAATAACCAATTCTCCCCAACTACCCCCCCCCCCAAACCCCCCTAACCCACCCCAACTCAAAATATACTCCCTCCCATACACATACAATCACCCTCCACTCACCACTCCACTACCCAAAACCAACCACTAATAATAATACATCTCAACATACAACACCCAAACTCTAACTCCC
>JAWPHD010024726.1:0-18430 GCA_037043455.1 Cyrtodaria siliqua | reverse complement strand
GCGTAAGAACTGAATATATATTTATAAGAACGGAATATATATGTGTAAGAACGGAATATATATGTGTAATAACGGAATATATATGTGTAAGAAGTGAATATATATGTGTAAGAACTGAATATATATGTGTAAGAACTGAATATATATGTGTAAGAACTGTGTAAGAACTGAATATATATGTGTAAGAACTGAATATATATGTGTAAGAACTGAATATATATGCGTAAGATCTGAATATATATGCGTAAGATCTGAATATATATGTGTAAGAACTGAATATATATGCGTAAGATCTGAATATATATGCGTAAGATCTGAATATATATGCGTAAGAACTGAATATATATGCGTAAAACTGAATATATATGCGAAAGAACGGATTATATATGCGTAAGAAAGGAATATATGTGTAAGAACGGAATATATTTACGTAAGAACGGAATATATACGTGTAAGAACGGAATATATATGTGTAAGAACAGAATATATATGTGTAAGAACGGAATACATATGTGTAAGAATGGAATATGTATGTGTAAGAACGGAATATAAATGTGTAAGAACGGAATATGTATGTGTAAGAACTGAATATATATGTCTAAGAACGGAATATATATGTGTAAGAACTGAATATATATGTGTAAGAACTGAATATATATGCGTAAGAACTGAATATATATGCGTAAGAACTGAACATATATGCGTAAGAACTGACCATATATGCGTAAGAACTGAATATATATGCGTAAGAACTGAATATATATGTGTAAGAACGGAATATGTATGTGTAAGAACGGAATATATATGTGTAAGAACGGAATATATATGTGTAAGAACGAAATATATATGTGTAAGAACGGAATACATATGTGTAAGAATGGAATATGTATGTTTAAGAACGGAATATAAATGTGTAAGAGTGGAATATGTATGTGTAAGAACTGAATATATATGTGTAAGAACGGAATATATATGTGTAAGAACTGAATATATATGTGTAACAACTGAATATATATGCGTAAGAACTGAATATATATGCGTAAGAACTGAATATATATGCGTAAAACTGAATATATATGCGAAGGTACTGATTATATATGCGCAAGAACGGAATATATATGCGTAAAACTGAATATATATGCGTAAGAACTGAATATATATGCGTAAGAACGTAATATATATGTGTAAGAACGGAAATATATATATGTAAGAATGGAATATATATGTGTAAGAACGGAATATATATGTGTAAGAACTGAATATATATGTGTAAGAACGGAATATATGTGTAAGAATATATATGCGTAAGAACGGAATATATATGTGTAAGAACGGAATATATATGCGTAAGAACTGAATATATATGTGTAAGAACTGAATATATATGTGTAAAAAATGAATATATATGCGTAAAAACTGAATATATATGCGTAAAACTGAATATATATGCGAAGGAACGGAATATATATGCGCAAGAACGGAATATATGTGTAAGAACGGAATATATATGTGTAAGAACGGAATATATACGTGTAAGAACGGAATATATATGTGTAAGAACAGTATATATATGTGTAAGAACGGAATATATATGTGTAAGAACGGAATATATACATGTAAGAACGGAATATATACGTGTAAGAACCGAATATATATGTGTAAGAAATGAATATATATATGCGTAAGAACTGAATATATATGTGTAAGAACAGAATATATATGCGTAAGAACTGAATAAATATGCGTTAGAACTGAACATATATGCGTAAGAACTGAAAATATATGCGTAATAACTGAACATATATGCGTAAGAACTGAATATATATGCGTAAGAACTGAATATATGCGTAAGAACTGAATATATATGCGTAAGAACTGAATATATTTGCGTAAGAACTGAACATATATGCGTAAGAACTGAATATATATGCCTAAGAACTGAACATATATGCGTAAGAACTGACCATATATGCGTAAGAACTGAATATATATGCGTAGAACTGAATATATATGCCGTAAAAACGGAATATATATGTGTAAGAACGGAATATATACATGTAAGAACGGAATATATATGTGTAAGAACCGAATATATATGTGTAAGAAATGAATATATATATGCGTAAGAACTGAATATATATGTGTAAGAACTGAATATATATGCGTAAGAACTGAATAAATATGCGTAAGAACTGAACATATATGCGTAAGAACTGAAAATATATGCGTATTAACTGAACATATATGCGTAAGAACTGAATATATATGCGTAAGAACTGAATATATGCGTAAGAACTGAATATATATGCGTAAGAACTGAATATATATGCGTAAGAACTGAACATATATGCGTAAGAACTGAATATATATGCCTAAGAACTGAACATATATGCGTAAGAACTGACCATATATGCGTAAGAACTGAATACATATGCGTAAGAACTGAATATATATGCGTAAAAACTGAATATATATGCGTAAAACTGAATATATATGCGAAGGAACGGAATATATATGCGCAAGAACGGAATATATGTGTAAGAACGGAATATATATGTGTAAGAACGGAATATATACGTGTAAGAACGGAGTATATATGTGTAAGAACAGTATATATATGTGTAAGAACGGATTATATATGTGTAAGAACGGAATTTATACATGTAAGAACGGAATATATACGTGTAAGAACCGAATATATATGTTTAAGAAATGAATATATATATGCGTAAGAACTGAATATATATGTGTAAGAACTGAATATATATGAGTAAGAACTGAATAAATATGCATAAGAACTGAACATATATGCGTAAGAACTGAAAATATATGCGTAATAACTGAACATATATGCGTAAGAACTGAATATATATGCGTAAGAACTAAATATATGCGTAAGAACTGAATATATATGCTTAAGACTGAATATATATGCGTAAGAACTGAACATATATGCGTAAGAACTGAATATATATGCCTAAGAACTGAACATATATGCGTAAGAACTGACCATATATGCGTAAGAACTGAATATATATGCGTAAGAACTGAATATATATGCGTAAGAACTGAATATATATGCGTAAGAACTCAACATATATGTGTAAGAACGGAATATATATGTGTAAAAACGGAATATATATGTGTAAGAATAGAATATATACGTGTAAGTACGTAATATATACGTGTAAGAACGGAATATATATGTGTAAAGAACGGAATATATATGTATTAGAATGGAATATAAATGTGTAAGAATGGAATATATATGTGTAAGAACGGAATATATATGGGAAAGAACTGAATATATATGCGTTAGAACTGAACATATATGCGTAAGAACGGAATATATATGCGTTAGAACGGAATATAGACGTGTAAGAACCGAATATATATTTGTAAGAAATGAATATATATGCGTAAGAACTGAATATATATGCGTAAGAACGGAATATATAGTGTATGAACTGAACATATATGCGTAAAACTGAATATATATGAGTAAGACTGAATATATATGTGTAAGAAACGGAATATATATGTGTAAGAACGGAATATATGTGTAAGAACTGAATATATATGTGTAAGAACGGAATTATGTGTAAGCATATATATGCGTAAGAACGGTATATATATGTGTAAGAACTGAATATATATGCGTAAGAACTGAATATATATGTGTAAGAACTGATTATATATGGTGTAAAAACTGATTAAATATCGGCGTAAGAACTGAATATTATATGCGTAAAACTGAATATATATGCGAAAGAACGGAATATATATGCGTAAGAACGGAATATATATGTGTAAGAACGGAATAAATATTTGTAAGAACTGAATATATGTGTAAGAACTGAATATATGTGTAAAACTGAATATATATGCGTAAAACTGAATATATATGCGAAAGAACGGAATATATGTGTAAGAACGGAATATATATGTGTAAGAACGGAATATATATGTGTAAGAACAGAATATATATGTTGTAAGAACGGAATGTATAATGTGTAAGAACGGAATATATATGTGTAAGAGGTGAATATATACATGTAAGAACGGAATATATACGTGTAAGAACGGAATATATATGTGTAAGAACTGAATATATATGCGTAAGAACTGAATATATATTTATAAGAACGGAATATATATGTGTAAGAACGGAATATATATGTGTAGGAACTGTGTAAGAACTGAATATATATGTGTAAGAACTGAATATATATGTGTAAGAACTGAATATATATGTGTAAGAACGGAATATATGTGTAAGAATATATATGCGTAAGAACGGAATATATATGTGTAAGAACGGAAATATATATGCGTAAGAACTGAATATATATGTGTAAGAACTGAATATATATGTGTAAAAAATGAATATATATGCGTAAAAACTGAATATATATGCGTAAAACTGAATATATATGCGAAGGAACGGAATATATATGCGCAAGAACGGAATATATGTGTTAAGAACGGAATATATATGTGTAAGAACGGAATATATACGTGTAAGAACGGAATATATATGTGTAAGAACAGTATATATATGTGTAAGAACGGAATATATATGTGTAAAGAACGGAATATATACATGTAAGAACGGATTATATACGTGTAAGAACCGAATATATATGTGTAAAGAAATGAATATATATATGCGTAAGAACTGAATATATATGTGTAAGAACAGAAATATATATGCGTAAGAACTGAATAAATATGCGTTAGAACTGAACATATATGCGTAAGAACTGAAAATATATGCGTAATAACTGAACATATATGCGTAAGAACTGAATATATATGCGTAAGAACTGAATATATGCGTAAGAACTGAATATATATGCGTAAGAACTGAATATATTTGCGTAAGAACTGAACATATATGCGTAAGAACTGAATATATATGCCTAAGAACTGAACATATATGCGTAAGAACTGACCATATATGCGTAAGAACTGAATATATATGCGTAAGAACTGAATATATATGCGTAAAAACGGAATATATATGTTGTAAGAACGGAATATATACATGTAAGAACGGAATATATATGTGTAAGAACCGAATATATATGTGTAAGAAATGAATATATATATGCGTAAGAACTGAATATATATGTGTAAGAACTGAATATATATGCGTAAGAACTGAATAATATGCGTAAGAACTGAACATATATGCGTAAGAACTGAAAATATATGCGTATTAACTGAACATATATGCGTAAGAACTGAATATATATGCGTAAGAACTGAATATATGCGTAAGAACTGAATATATATGCGTAAGAACTGAATATATATGCGTAAGAACTGAACATATATGCGTAAGAACTGAATATATATGCCTAAGAACTGAACATATATGCGTAAGAACTGACCATATATGCGTAAGAACTGAATACATATTGCGTAAGAACTGAATATATATGCGTAAAAACTGAATATATATGCGTAAAACTGAATATATATGCGAAGGAACGGAATATATATGCGCAAGAACGGAATATATGTGTAAGAACGGAATATATATGTGTAAGAACGGAATATATACGTGTAAGAACGGAGTATATATGTGTAAGAAACAGTATATATATGTTGTAAGAACGGAATATATATGTGTAAGAACGGAATTTATACATGTAAGAACGGAATATATACGTGTAAGAACCGAATATATATGTTTAAGAAATGAATATATATATGCGTAAGAACTGAATATATATGTGTAAGAACTGAATATATATGAGTAAGAACTGAATAAATATGCATAAGAACTGAACATATATGCGTAAGAACTGAAAATATATGCGTAATAACTGAACATATATGCGTAAGAACTGAATATATATGCGTAAGAACTAAATATATGCGTAAGAAACTGAATATATATGCTTAAGAACTGAATATATATGCGTAAGAACTGAACATATATGCGTAGAACTGAATATATATGCCTAAGAACTGAACATATATGCGTAAGAACTGACCATATATGCGTAAGAACTGAATATATATGCGTAAGAACTGAATATATATGCGTAAGAACTGAATATATATGCGTAAGAACTCAACATATATGTGTAAGAACGGAATATATATGTGTAAAAACGGAATATATATGTGTAAGAATAGAATATATACGTGTAAGTACGTAATATATACGTGTAAGAACGGAATATATATGTGTAAGAACGGAATATATATGTATTAGAATGGAATATAAATGTGTAAGAATGGAATATATATGTGTAAGAACGGAATATATATGGGAAAGAACTGAATATATATGTCGTTAGAACTGAACATATATGCGTAAGAACGGAATATATATGCGTTAGAACGGAATATAGACGTGTAAGAACCGAATATATATTTGTAAGAAATGAATATATATGCGTAAGAACTGAATATATATGCGTAAGAACGGAATATATAGTGTATGAACTGAACATATATGCGTAAAACTGAATATATATGAGTAAGAACTGAATATATATGTGTAAGAACGGAATATATATGTGTAAGAACGGAATATATGTGTAAGAACTGAATATATATGTGTAAGAACGGAATTTATGTGTAAGCATATATATGCGTAAGAACGGTATATATATGTGTAAGAACTGAATATATATGCGTAAGAACTGAATATATATGTGTAAGAACTGATTATATATGTGTAAAAGATGATTAAATATCGGCGTAAGAACTGAATATATATGCGTAAAACTGAATATATATGCGAAAGAACGGAATATATATGCGTAAGAAACGGAATATATATGTGTAAGAACGGAATAAATATTTGTAAGAACTGAATATATGTGTAAGAACTGAATATATATGTGTAAAAACTGAATATATATGCGTAAAACTGAATATATATGCGAAAGAACGGAATATATGTGTAAGAACGGAATATATATGTGTAAGAACGGAATATATATGTGTAAGAACAGAATATATATGTGTAAGAACGGAATGTATATGTGTAAGAACGGAATATATATGTGTAAGAGGTGAATATATACATGTAAGAACGGAATATATACGTGTAAGAACGGAATATATATGTGTAAGAACTGAATATATATGCGGTAAGAACTGAATATATATTTATAAGAACGAAATATATATGTGTAAGAACGGAATATATATGTGTAATAACGGAATATATATGTGTAAGAACTGAATATATATGTGTAGGAACTGTGTAAGAACTGAATATATATGTGTAAGACTGAATATATATGTGTAAGAACTGAATATATATGCGTAAGATCTGAATATATATGCGTAAGATCTGAATATATATGTGTAAGAACTGAATATATATGCGTAAGATCTGAATATATATGCGTAAGATCTGAATATATATGCGTAAGAACTGAATATATATGCGTAAAACTGAATATATATGCGAAAGAACGGATTATATATGCGTAAGAAAGGAATATATGTGTAAGAACGGAATATATTTACGTAAGAACGGAATATATATGTGTAAGAACGGAATATATACGTGTAAGAACGGAATATATATGTGTAAGAACAGAATATATATGTGTAAGAACGGAATACATATGTGTAAGAATGGAATATGTATGTGTAAGAACGGAATATAAATGTGTAAGAACGGAATATGTATGTGTAAGAACTGAATATAATATGTGTAAGAACGGAATATATATGTGTAAGAACTGAATATATATGTGTAAGAAATGAATATATATGCGTAAGAACTGAATATATATGCGTAAGAACGGAATATATATGTGTATGAACTGAATATATATGCGTAAAACTGAATATATATGCGTCAGAACTGAATATATATGTGTAAGACCGGAATATATATGTGTAAGAACGGAATATATGTTTAAGAATATATATGCGTAAGAACGGAATATATATGTGTAAGAACGGAATATATATGTGTAAGAACTGAATATATATGTGTAACAACTGAATATATATGCGTAAGAACTGAATATATATGCGTAAGAACTGAATATATATGCGTTAAAACTGAATATATATGCGAAGGTACTGATTATATATGCGCAAGAACGGAATATATATGCGTAAAACTGAATATATATGCGTAAGAACTGAATATATATGCGTAAGAACGTAATATATATGTGTAAGAACGGAATATATATATGTAAGAATGGAATATATATGTGTAAGAACGGAATATATATGTGTAAGAACTGAATATATATGTGTAAGAACGGAATATATGTGTAAGAATATATATGCGTAAGAACGGAATATATATGTGTAAGAACGGAATAAATATTTGTAAGAACTGAATATATGTGTAAGAACTGAATATATATGTGTAAAAACTGAATATATATGCGTAAAACTGAATATATATGCGAAAGAACGGAATATATGTGTAAGAACGGAATATATATGTGTAAGAACGGAATATATATGTGTAAGAACAGAATATATATGTGTAAGAACGGAATGTATATGTGTAAGAACGGAATATATATGTGTAAGAGGTGAAATATATACATGTAAGAACGGAATATATACGTGTAAGAACGGAATATATATGTGTAAGAACTGAATATATATGCGTAAGAACTGAATATATATTTATAAGAACGGAATATATATGTGTAAGAACGGAATATATATGTGTAATAACGGAATATATATGTGTAAGAACTGAATATATATGTGTAGGAACTGTGTAAGAACTGAATATATATGTGTAAGAACTGAATATATATGTGTAAGAACTGAATATATATGCGTAAGATCTGAATATATATGCGTAAGATCTGAATATATATGTGTAAGAACTGAATATATATGCGTAAGATCTGAATATATATGCGTAAGATCTGAATATATATGCGTAAGAACTGAATATATATGCGTAAAACTGAATATATATGCGAAAGAACGGATTATATATGCGTAAGAAAGGAATATATGTGTAAGAACGGAATATATTTACGTAAGAACGGAATATATATGTGTAAGAACGGAATATATACGTGTAAGAACGGAATATATATGTGTAAGAACAGAATATATATGTGTAAGAACGGAATACATATGTGTAAGAATGGAATATGTATGTGTAAGAACGGAATATAAATGTGTAAGAACGGAATATGTATGTGTAAGAACTGAATATATATGTGTAAGAACGGAATATATATGTGTAAGAACTGAATATATATGTGTAAGAAATGAATATATATGCGTAAGAACTGAATATATATGCGTAAGAACGGAATATATATGTGTATGAACTGAATATATATGCGTAAAACTGAATATATATGCGTCAGAACTGAATATATATGTGTAAGACCGGAATATATATGTGTAAGAACGGAATATATGTTTAAGAATATATATGCGTAAGAACGGAATATATATGTGTAAGAACGGAATATATATGTGTAAGAACTGAATATATATGTGTAACAACTGAATATATATGCGTAAGAACTGAATATATATGCTTAAGAACTGAATATATATGCGTAAAACTGAATATATATGCGAAGGTACTGATTATATATGCCCAAGAACGGAATATATATGCGTAAAACTGAATATATATGCGTAAGAACTGAATATATATGCGTAAGAACGTAATATATATGTGTAAGAACGGAATATATATATGTAAGAATGGAATATATATGTGTAAGAACGGAATATATATGTGTAAGAACTGAATATATATGTGTAAGAACGGAATATATGTGTAAGAATATATATGCGTAAGAACGGAATATATATGTGTAAGAACGGAATATATATGCGTAAGAACTGAATATATATGTGTAAGAACTGAATATATATGTGTAAAAAATGAATATATATGCGTAAAAACTGAATATATATGCGTAAAACTGAATATATATGCGAAGGAACGGAATATATATGCGCAAGAACGGAATATATGTGTAAGAACGGAATATATATGTGTAAGAACGGAATATATACGTGTAAGAACGGAATATATATGTGTAAGAACAGTATATATATGTGTAAGAACGGAATATATATGTGTAAGAACGGAATATATACATGTAAGAACGGAATATATACGTGTAAGAACCGAATATATATGTGTAAGAAATGAATATATATATGCGTAAGAACTGAATATATATGTGTAAGAACAGAATATATATGCGTAAGAACTGAATAAATATGCGTTAGAACTGAACATATATGCGTAAGAACTGAAAATATATGCGTAATAACTGAACATATATGCGTAAGAACTGAATATATATGCGTAAGAACTGAATATATGCGTAAGAACTGAATATATATGCGTAAGAACTGAATATATTTGCGTAAGAACTGAACATATATGCGTAAGAACTGAATATATATGCCTAAGAACTGAACATATATGCGTAAGAACTGACCATATATGCGTAAGAACTGAATATATATGCGTAAGAACTGAAATATATATGCGTAAAAACGGAATATATATGTGTAAGAACGGAATATATACATGTAAGAACGGAATATATATGTGTAAGAACCGAATATATATGTGTAAGAAATGAATATATATATGCGTAAGAACTGAATATATATGTGTAAGAAACTGAATATATATGCGTAAGAACTGAATAAATATGCGTAAGAACTGAACATATATGCGTAAGAACTGAAAATATATGCGTATTAACTGAACATATATGCGTAAGAACTGAATATATATGCGTAAGAACTGAATATATGCGTAAGAACTGAATATATATGCGTAAGAACTGAATATATATGCGTAAGAACTGAACATATATGCGTAAGAACTGAATATATATGCCTAAGAACTGAACATATATGCGTAAGAACTGACCATATATGCGTAAGAACTGAATACATATGCGTAAGAACTGAATATATATGCGTAAAAACTGAATATATATGCGTAAAACTGAATATATATGCGAAGGAACGGAATATATATGCGCAAGAACGGAATATATGTGTAAGAACGGAATATATATGTGTAAGAACGGAATATATACGTGTAAGAACGGAATATATATGTGTAAGAACAGTATATATATGTGTAAGAACGGAATATATATGTGTAAGAACGGAATATATACATGTAAGAACGGAATATATACGTGTAAGAACCGAATATATATGTGTAAGAAATGAATATATATATGCGTAAGAACTGAATATATATGTGTAAGAACTGAATATATATGAGTAAGAACTGAATAAATATGCGTAAGAACTGAACATATATGCGTAAGAACTGAAAATATATGCGTAATAACTGAACATATATGCGTAAGAACTGAATATATATGCGTAAGAACTAAATATATGCGTAAGAACTGAATATATATGCGTAAGAACTGAATATATATGCGTAAGAACTGAACATATATGCGTAAGAACTGAATATATATGCCTAAGAACTGAACATATATGCGTAAGAACTGACCATATATGCGTAAGAACTGAATATATATGCGTAAGAACTGAATATATATGCGTAAGAACTGAATATATATGCGTTAGAACTCAACATATATGTGTAAGAACGGAATATATATGTGTAAAAACGGAATATATATGTGTAAGAATAGAATATATACGTGTAAGAACGTAATATATACGTGTAAGAACGGAATATATATGTGTAAGAACGGAATATATATGTATTAGAATGGAATATAAATGTGTAAGAATGGAATATATATGTGTAAGAACGGAATATATATGCGAAAGAACTGAATATATATGCGTTAGAACTGAACATATATGCGTAAGAACGGAATATATATGCGTTAGAACGGAATATAGACGTGTAAGAACCGAATATATATTTGTAAGAAATGAATATATATGCGTAAGAACTGAATATATATGCGTAAGAACGGAATATATATTGTATGAACTGAATATATATGCGTAAAACTGAATATATATGAGTAAGAACTGAATATATATGTGTAAGAACGGAATATATATGTGTAAGAACGGAATATATGTGTAAGAACTGAATATATATGTGTAAGAACGGAATTTATGTGTAAGAATATATATGCGTAAGAACGGTATATATATGTGTAAGAACTGAATATATATGCGTAAGAACTGAATATATATGTGTAAGAACTGAATATATATGTGTAAAAACTGATTAAATATCGGCGTAAGAACTGAATATATATGCGTAAAACTGAATATATATGCGAAAGAACGGAATATATATGCGTAAGAACGGAATATATATGTGTAAGAACGGAATAAATATTTGTAAGAACTGAATATATGTGTAAGAACTGAATATATATGTGTAAAAACTGAATATATATGCGTAAAACTGAATATATATGCGAAAGAACGGAATATATATGCGTAAGAACGGAATATATGTGTAAGAACGGAATATATTTGTGTAAGAACGGAATATATATGTGTAAGAACAGAATATATATGTGTAAGAACGGAATGTATATGTGTAAGAACGGAATATATATGTGTAAGAGGTGAATATATACATGTAAGAACGGAATATATACGTGTAAGAACGGAATATATATGTGTAAGAACTGAATATATATGCGTAAGAACTGAATATATATTTATAAGAACGGAATATATATGTGTAAGAACGGAATATATATGTGTAATAACGGAATATATATGTGTAAGAAGTGAATATATATGTGTAAGAACTGAATATATATGTGTAAGAACTGAATATATATATGTAAGAACTGTGTAAGAACTGAATATATATGTGTAAGAACTGAATATATATGTGTAAGAACTGAATATATATGCGTAAGATCTGAATATATATGCGTAAGATCTGAATATATATGTGTAAGAACTGAATATATATGCGTAAGATCTGAATATATATGCGTAAGATCTGAATATATATGCGTAAGAACTGAATATATATGCGTAAAACTGAATATATATGCGAAAGAACGGAATATATATGCGTAAGAAAGGAATATATGTGTAAGAACGGAATTTATTATATAACCTATAAATAGACGCGTTTTCATTGGCTAAAAAGTAATTTTTTAGAAAAAATATCTAGCGATATTGACCTGTTTTTTTGATATTGACCTGTTTTTTTGATATTGACCTGTTTTATATAATTGTTTTTTTGATATTGACCTGTTTTATATAATTGTAAATTGAGGGTTATATAATAAAACAGTTATGGACTTTTCAGCTGTTATACATGATGTTGATATGTACCAAAAAATCATTATTGACCTCGGCTATCGCCTCGGTCAATAATGATTTTTTTGGTGCATATCACATCATGTATAACAGCTGAAAAGTCCATAATTGTATAATATTTACGTAAGAACGGAATATATATGTGTAAGAACGGAATATATACGTGTAAGAACGGAATATATATGTGTAAGAACAGAATATATATGTGTAAGAACGGAATACATATGTGTAAGAATGGAATATGTATGTGTAAGAACGGAATATAAATGTGTAAGAACGGAATATGTATGTGTAAGAACTGAATATATATGTGTAAGAACGGAATATATATGTGTAAGAACTGAATATATATGTGTAAGAAATGAATATATATGCGTAAGAACTGAATATATATGCGTAAGAACGGAATATATATGTGTATGAACTGAATATATATGCGTAAAACTGAATATATATGCGTCAGAACTGAATATATATGTGTAAGACCGGAATATATATGTGTAAGAACGGAATATATGTTTAAGAATATATATGCGTAAGAACGGAATATATATGTGTAAGAACGGAATATATATGCGTAAGAACTGAATATATATGTGTAAGAACTGAATATATATGTGTAAAAACTGAATATATATGCGTAAGAACTGAATATATATGCGTATAACTGAATATATATGCGAAAGAACGGAATAAATATGTGTAAGAACTGAATATATATGTGTAAGAACTGAATATATATGTGTAAGAACTGAATATATATGCGTAAGAACTGAATATATATGCGTAAAACTGAATATATATGCGAAAGAACGGAATATAAACGCGTAAGAACGGAATATGTGTGTAAGAACGGAATATATATGTGTAAGAACGGAATAAATATGTGTAAGAACGGAATATATATGTGTAAGAACGGAATATATATGTGTAAGAAGTGAATATATATGTGTAAGAACTGAATATATATGTGTTAGAACTGAATATATATGTGTAAGAACTGAATATATATGTGTAAGAACTGAATATATATGTGTAAGAACTGAATATATATGTGTAAGAACTGAATATATATGCGTAACAACTGAATATATATGCGTAAGAACTGAATATATATGCGTAAGAACTGAATATATATGTGTAAGAACGGAATATATATGTGTAAAAACGGAATATATATGTGTAAGAACGGAATATATACGTGTAAGAACGCAAAATATTCGTGTAAGAACGGAATATATATGCGTAAGAACGAAATATATGTGTAAGAACGGAATATATATGCGTTAGAACGGAATATATATGTGTAAGAACGGAATATATATGCGTAAGATCTGAATATATATGTGTAAGAACTGAATATATATGCGTAAGATCTGAATATATATGCGTAAGAACTGAATATATATGCGTAAAACTGAATATATATGCGAAAGACGGAATATATATGCGTAAAAAAGGAATATATGAGTTAGAACGGAATATGTACGTGTAAGAACGGAATATATATGTGTAAGAACTGAATATATATGCGTAAGAACGGAATATATATGTGTAAGAACGGAATATATATGCGTAAGAACTGAATATATATGTGTAAGAACTGAATATATATGTGTTAGAACGGAATATATGTGTAAGAATATATATGCGTAAGAACGGAATATATATGTGTAATAACGGAATATATATTCATAAGAACTGATTATATATGTGTAAGAACTGAATATATATGTGTAAGAACTGAATATATATGCGTAAGGACTGAATATATATGCCTAAAACTGAATATATATGTGTAAGAACTGAATATATATGCGTAAGAACTGAATAGATATGCGTAAGAACGGAATATATACGTGTAAGAACGGAATATATATGTGTAAGAACAGAATATATACGTGTAAGAACGGAATATATATGTGTAAAAACGGAATATATATGTGTAAGAACGGAATATTTACGTGTAGAAACGGAATATATATGTGTAAGAACGGAATATATATGCGTTAGAACGGAATATATATGTGTAAGAACGGAATATATATGTGTAAGAACGGAATATATGTGTAAGAATATATATGCGTAAGAACGGAATATATATGTGTAAGAACGGAATATATATGCGTTAGAACTCAACATATATGTGTAAGAACGGAATATATATGTGTAAACACGGAATATATACGTGTAAGAATCGAATATATACGTGTAAGAACGTAATATATATCGTGTAAGAACGGAATATATATGTGTAAGAACGGAATATATATGTATTAGAATGCAATATATATGTGTAAGAATGGAATATATATGTGTAAGAACGAAATATATATGCGAAAGAACTGAATATATATGCAGACAGACAAACAGACAGACAGACAGACAGGATAGACAGACACGCAGACAGAGTCCCAGACAGGCCAGGCAGAGAGCCAGACAGAGACCCAGACAGGCCAGACAGACAGACAGAGGGCAAGACAGAGAGCCAGACAGGCCAGACAGAGAGCCAGACAGGCCAGACAGACAGAGACCCAGACAGGAAAGACAGACAGACATCCAGACATCCAGATAGGCCAGACAGACAGACAGACAGACAGACAGAGAGCCAGACATGCTAGACAGACAGACAGACAGTCAGACAGACAGGCCAGACAGAGACCCAGACAGAGACCCAGACAGCCAGCCAGCCAGCCAGCCAGACAGACAGACAGACAGACAGACAGACAGACAGACAGACAGACAATCAGGCTAGACAGACAGGCAGACAGAGACCCAGACAGGCCAGGCAGAGAGCCAGACAGAGACCCAGACAGGCCAGACAGACAGACAGACAGACAGACAGACAGAGGGCCATACAGAGGGCCAGACAGAGGGCCAGACAGAGAGCCAGACAGGCCAGACAGAGACCCAGACAGGCCAGACAGACAGACAGACAGACAGGCCAGCAAGACAGCCAGACAGCCAGACAGCCAGACAGGCCAGACAGACAGACAGACAGACAGACAGACAGACAGACAGACAGACAGACAGACAGACAGACAGACAGACAGACAGACAGACAAGCAAATGTAGAAACTTGACCCTGGATATTGTCCCTTAATACAAGCTAATGCGTGTACCTAATACCTGACCGTGGATATTTCCCCTTAATACAAGCCCGTATATACGATTTATGTACAAGTCTGTCTGTCTGTCTGTCTGACTGTCTCTCTGTCTGTCTGTCTGTCTGTCTTGTCTGTCTGTCTGTCTGTCTGGCCTGTCTGGCTGTCTGGCTGTCTGTCTATCTGTCTGGCCTGTCTGTCTGTCTGTCTGTCTGTCTGTCTGTCTGGCCTGTCTGGGTCTCTGTCTGGCCTGTCTGGCTCTCTGTCTGGCCCTCTGTCTGGCCCTCTGTCTGTCTGACTGTCTGTCTGTCTGTCTGTCTGTCTGTCTGTCTGTCTGGCCTGTCTGGGTCTCTGTCTGGCTCTCTGCCTGGCCTGTCTGGGTCTCTGTCTGCCTGTCTGTCTAGCCTGTATGTCTGTCTGTCTGTCTGGGTCTCTGTCTGGCTGGCTGGCCTGTCTGGGTCTCTGTCTGGGTTTCTGTCTGGGTCTCTGTCTGGCCTGTCTGTCTGTCTGTCTGTCTGTCTGTCTGTCTGTCTAGCCTGTCTGGCTCTCTGTCTGTCTGTCTGTCTGTCTGTCTGGCCTGTCTGTCTGTCTGTCTGTCTGTCTGTCTGGCCTGTATGGGTCTCTGTCTGGCCAGTGTTGCTCTCTATCTGGCCCTCTGTATGGCCCTCTGTCTGGCCCTCTCTCTGTCTGTCTGTCTGTCTGTCTGTCTGGCCTGTCTGGCTCTCTGTCTGGCTCTCTGTCTGGCTCTCTGCCTGGGTCTCTGTCTGCCTGTCTGTCTAGCCTGTCTGTCTGTCTGTCTGTCTGTCTGTCTGTCTGTCTGTCTGTCTGTCTGTCTGTATGTATGTCTGTCTGTCTGTCTGTCTGTCTGTCTGTCTGGCATGTCTGGCTGTCTGGCATGTCTGTCTGTCTGTCTGGCCTGTCTGGGTCTCTGTCTGTCTGGCCTGTCTGGCTCTCTGTCCGGCCTGTCTGGCTCTCTGTCTGGCCCTCTGTTTTTCCCTCTGTCTGTCTGTCTGTCTGTCTGTCTGTCTGTCTGTCTGTCTGGCCTGTCTGGGTCTCTGTCTGGCTCTCTGCCTGGCCTGTCTGGGTCTCTGTCAGCGTGTCTGTCTAGCCTGTCTGTCTGTCTGTCTGTCTGTCTGTCTGTCTGTCTGTCTGTCTGTCTGTCTGTCTGTCTGTCTGTCTGTCTGTCTGTCTGGCCTGTCTGGCTCACTGTCTGGCTCTCTGCCTGGCCTGTCTGGGTCTAAAGGCGAATATCTAGGGTCGGGTGTGTACATTATGTATATGTATGGGCTTGTATTATGTGACAATAGTTAGAGTCAGGTTTGTACATAAGGTATATATATAGGCGTGAATTAAAGGACAATATATAGGTTCAGGTTTGTACATTATGTATATGCATGGGCTTGTACTACGGGACAATAGTCAGGGCCAGCTGTGTACATAATATGTATGGGCTTAAATCCAGATCAGGTTTGTACATTAGATTCATGCATAGGGTTGTATTAAGGGAAATAGTCGGGGCCAGGTTTGTACATAATGTGTATGTAAGTGCTTGTATAGTGGAACAATAGTCAGGGTCAGGTTTGTACATAATACGTATGGGCTTTAATTAAGATACACTATTCAGGTTCTGGTTTGTACATAAATCGTATATACGGGCTTGTAGTAAGGGGAAATATCCACGGTCAGGTATTAGGTACACGCATGGGATTGTATTAAGGGACAATATCCAGGGTCAAGTTTCTACATTTGCTTGTATGTCTGTCTGTCTGTCTGTTTTGCTCTCTGTCTGGCCCTCTGTCTGTCTGTCTGTCTGGCCTGTCTGTCTGTCTGTCTGTCTGGCCTGTCTGTCTTGTCTGTCTGTCTGTCTGTCTGTCTGTCTGGCCTGTCTGGCTGTCTGGCTGTCTGGCTGTCTGTCTGGCATGTCTGTCTGTCTGTCTGTCTGTCTGTCTGGCCTGTCTGGGTCTCTGTCTGGCCTGTCTGTCTGTCTGTCTGTCTGGCCTGTCTGTCTTGTCTGTCTGTCTGTCTGTCTCTCTGGCCTGTCTGGCTGTCTGGCTGTCTGTCTGGCCTGT
>JAWPHD010024725.1:0-18433 GCA_037043455.1 Cyrtodaria siliqua | reverse complement strand
GAATGATATATGCGTAAGAACTGAATATATATGCCTAAGAACTGAATATATGTGTTAGAACTGAATATATATGCGTAAGAACGGAATATATATGTGTAAGAACTGAATATATATGTGTACGAACTGAATTATATGCGTAAGAACGGAATATATATGCGTAAGAACGGAATATATATGTGTATGAACTGAGTATATATGTGTAAGAACTGAATATATGAGTAAGAACGGAATATATATGTGTAAGAACTGAATATATATGTGTAAAAACTGAATATATATGTGTAAGAACTGAATATATATGTGTAAGAACTGAATATATATGCGTAAGAACAGTAATATATATGTGTAAGAATGGAATATATATGCGTAAGAACGGAATATATATGGCCTAAGAACGGAATATATATGCGTAAGAACGGAATATATATGCGTAAGAACGAATATATATGTGTAAGATCTGAATATATATGTGTAAGAACTGAATATATATGTGTAAGAACTGAATATATATGCGTAAGAACTGAATATATATGCCTAGGAACTGAATATATATGCGTTAGAACGGAATATATATATACGTAAGAACTGAATATATATGCCTAAGAACTGAATAATGTGTAAGAATTGAATATATATGCGTAAGAACGGAATATATATGAGTAAGAATGGAATATATGTGTAAGAACTGAATATTTATGCGGAAGAACGGATATATATGCGTAAAAACTGAATTTTATATGCATAATAATGGAATATATATGTGTAAGAACTAAATATATATGCGTAAGAACGGAATATATATGCGTAAGAACGGAATATATATGCGTAAGAACGGAATATATATGTGTAAGAACTGAATATATTATGTGTAAGACTGAATATATATGTGTAAGAACTGAATATATATGCGTAATAATGGAATATATATGCGTAAGAACGGAATATATATGCGTAAGAACGGAATATATATGCCTAAGAACTGAATATATATGCGTTTAGAACGGAATATATATGTGCAAGAACTAATATATATGTTTAAGAACGCAATATATATTCGTAAGAACGGAATATATATGCGTAACAATGAATATATGCGTAAGAACTGAATATATGCGTAAGAACGGAATATATATGCGTAAGAACGGGAATATATCTGCGTAAGAACGGAATGTATATGGGTAAAACAAAATTTATATGTGAAGAACTGAATATAATGTGTAAGAACTGAATATATATGCGTAAGAACGGATTATATATGTGTAAGAACTGAATATATATGTGTAAGAATGAATATATATGTATAAGAACTGAATATATATGTGTAAGAACTGAATATTTATGTGTTAGAACTGAATATATATGTGTAAGAATTGAATATATATGTGTAAGAACTGAATATATATGCGTAAAAACGGAATATATATGCCTAAGAACGGAATATATATGCGTAGAAACGGAATATATATGCGTTAGAACTGAATATATATGCGTAAGAACTGATATATATGTGTAAGAACTGAATATATGTGTAAGAACTGAATAATATGCGAAGAACGGAATATATACGTGTAAGAACTGAATATATATGTGTAAGAACGGAATATATATATATGTAAGAACTGGATATTATGAGTAAGAACTGATTATATATGCGTAAGATCGGAATATATATGCGTAAGAACGGAATATATATTAGTAAGAACTGAATATATATGTGTATGAACTGAATATATATGTGTAAGAACTGAATGTATATGTGTAAGAACTGAATTATATATGTGTAAGAATTGAATATATATGTGTAAGAACTGAATATATATGCGTAAAAACGGATAATATATGCCTAAGAACGGAATATATATGCGTAAGAACGGAATATATATGCGTAAGAACTGAATATATATGCGTAAGAACGGAATATATATTAGTAAGAACTTGAATATATATGTGTATGAACTGAATATATATGTGTAAGAACTGAATGTATATGTGTAAGAACTGAATATATATGTGTAAGAATTGAATATATATGTGTAAGAACTGAATATATATGCGTAAAAACGGATAATATATGCCTAAGAACGGAATATATATGCGTAAGAACGGAATATATATGCGTAAGAACTGAATATATATGCGTAAGAACTGAATATATATGTGTAAGACTGAATATATATGTGTAAGAACTGAATATATATGCGTAAGAACGGAATATATATGTGTAAGAACTGAATATATATGCGTAAGAACGGAATATATATATGTAAGAACTGAATATATATGAGTAAAGAACTGATTATATATGCGTAAGATCGGAATATATATGCGTAAGAACAGAATATATATGCGTAAGACTGAAAGATATATGTGTAAGAACTGAATACTATATGCGTAAGAACTGAATATATGCGTAAGAAAGATATATATGCGTAAGACGGAATATATATTTGTAAGAACTGAATATATATGTGTAAGAACTGAATATATATGTGTAAGAACTAAATATATTGTGTAAGAACTGAATATATATGCGTAAGATCGGAATATATTGCGTAAGAACGGAATATATATGCGTAAGAACTGATATATGTGTAAGAACTGAATATATATGCGTAAAAACTGAATATATATGTGTAAGAACTGAATATATATGTGTAAAAACTGAATATATATGTGTAAGAACTGAATATATATGTGTAAGAACTGAATATATATGCGTAAGAACTGAATATATATGCTAGGAACTGAATATATATGCCTAGGAACTGAATATATATGCGTTAGAACGGAATATATATATACGTAAGAACTGAATATATATGCCTAAGAACTGAATATATTTGTAAGAATGAATATATATGCGTAAGAACGGAATATATATGCGTAAGAACGGAATATATATGCGTAAGAACGGAATATATTAGTGTAAGAACTGAATATATATGTGTAAGAACTGAATATATATGTGTAAGAACTGAATATATATGTGTAGATCGGAATATATATGCGTAAGAACGGAATATATATGCTTAAGAACGGAATTATATAGCGTAAGAACGGAATATATATGCCTAAGAACTGAATATATATGCGTAAGAACGAAAAATATATGTGCAAGAACTAAATATATATGTATAAGAACGCAATATATATGCGTAAGAACGGAATATATATGCGTAACAATGAATATATGCGTAAAAACTGAATATATGCGTAAGAACGGAATATATATGCGTAAGAACGGAATATATATGCGTAAGAACGGAATATATATTGGTAAGACTAAATTTATATGTGTAAGAACTGAATATATATGTGTAAGAACTGAATATATATGCGTAAGAACGGAATATATATGTGTAAGAACTGAATATATATGTGTAAGAACTGAATACAAATGTGTAAGAACTGAATATATATGTGTAAGAACTGAATATATATGTGTAAGAATTGAATATATATGTGTAAGAACTGAATATATATGCGTAAGAACGGAATATATATGCCTAAGAACTGAATATATATGCGTAAGAACGGAATATATATGCGTAAGAACTGAATATATATGTGTAAGAACTGAATATATATGTGTAAGAACTGAATATATATGCGTAAGAACGGAATATATATGCGTAAGAACTGAATATATGCGTAAGAACTGAATATATATGCGGAAGAACGGAATATATATGCGTAAAAACTGAATATATATGCATAAGAATGGAATATATATGTGTAAGAACGGAATATATATGCGTAAGAACGGAATATATATGCGTAAGAACGGAATATATATGTATTAGAACTGAATATATATTTGTAAGAACGGAATATATATGTGTAAGAAATAAATATATATGTGTAAGAACTGAATATATATGTGTAAGAACTGAATATATATGTGTAAATACTGAATATATATGCGTAAGAACGGAATATATATGTGTAAGAACTGAATATATATGTGTAAGAACTGAATATATATGTGTAAGAACTGAATATATATGCGTAAGAACGGAATATATATGCGTAAGAACGGAATATATATGCGTAAGAATGGAATACATATGTGTAAGAACTGTATATATGTGTAAGAACTGATATATGCGTAAGAACGGAATATATATGTGTAAGAACTGAATATATATGTGTAAGGACGGAATAAATATGCGTAAGAATGGAATATATATGTGTAAGAACTGAATATATATGTGTAAGAACGGAATATATATCTGTAAGAACTGAATATATATGTGTAAGAATGGATTATATATGCGTAAGAACGGAATATATATGCGTAAGAACGGAATATATATGCGTAAGAACGGAATATATATGTGTAAGAACTGAATATATATGTGTAAGAACGGAATATATATTTGTAAGAACTGAATATATATGTGTAAGAACTGAATATATATGCGTAAGAACGAAATATATATGTGTAAGAACTGAATATATATGTGTAAGAACTGAATATATATGTGTAAGAACTGAATATATATGCGTAAGAACTGAATATATATGCGTAAGAACGGAATATATATTAGTAAGAACTGAATATATATGTGTATGAACTGAATATATATGTGTAAGAACTGAATGTATATGTGTAAGAACTGAATATATATGTGTAAGAACTGAATATATATGTGTAAGAACTGAATATATATGTGTAAGAACTGAATATATATGAGTAAGAACGGAATATATATGCGTAAGAACTAAATATATATGCGTAAGAACAGAATATATATGCGTAAGAACGGAATATATATGCGTAAGAACGGAATATATATGCGTAAGAACGGAATATATATGCGTAAGAACGGAATATATATGCGTAAGAACGGAATATATATGCGTAAGAACGGAATATATATGTATTAGAACTGAATATATATTTGTAAGAACGGAATATATATGCGTAAGAATGGAATATATATGTGTAAGAAATAAATTTATATGTGTAAGAACTGAATATATATGTGTAAGAACTGAATATATATGTGTAAATACTGAATATATATGCGTAAGAACGGTATATATATGTGTAAGAACTGAATATATATGTGTAAGAACTGAATATATATGTAAGAACTGAATATATATGCGTAAGAACGGAATATATATGCGTAAGAACGGAATATATATGCGTAAGAATGGAATACATATGTGTAAGAACTGTATATATATGTGTAAGAACGGAATATATGCGTAAGAATGGAATACATATGTGTAAGAACTGAATATATATGTGTAAAATTTGAATATATATGCGTAAGAACGGAATATATATGCCTATGAACTGAATATATATGCGTAAGAACTGAATATATATGCGTAAGAACTGAATATATATGCCTAAGAACTGAATATATGTGTTAGAACTGAATATATATGCGTAAGAACGGAATATATATGTGTAAGAACTGAATATATATGTGTACGAACTGAATATATATGCGTAAGAACGGAATATATATGCGTAAGAACGGAATATATATGTGTATGAACTGAGTATATATGTGTAAGAACTGAATATATGAGTAAGAACGGAATATATATGTGTAAGAACTGAATATATATGTGTAAAAACTGAATATATATGTGTAAGAACTGAATATATATGTGTAAGAACTGAATATATATGCGTAAGAACAGTAATATATATGTGTAAGAATGGAATATATATGCGTAAGAACGGAATATATATGCCTAAGAACGGAATATATATGCGTAAGAACGGAATATATATGCGTAAGAACGGAATATATATGTGTAAGATCTGAATATATATGTGTAAGAACTGAATATATATGTGTAAGAACTGAATATATATGCGTAAGAACTGAATATATATGCCTAGGAACTGAATATATATGCGTTAGAACGGAATATATATATACGTAAGAACTGAATATATATGCCTAAGAACTGAATATATGTGTAAGAATTGAATATATATGCGTAAGAACGGAATATATATGAGTAAGAAATGAATATATGTGTAAGAACTGAATATTTATGCGGAAGAACGGAATATATATGCGTAAAAACTGAATATATATGCATAATAATGGAATATATATGTGTAAGAACTAAATATATATGCGTAAGAACGGAATATATATGCGTAAGAACGGAATATATATGCGTAAGAACGGAATATATATGTGTAAGAACTGAATATATTATGTGTAAGAACTGAATATATATGTGTAAGAACTGAATATATATGCGTAATAATGGAATATATATGCGTAAGAACGGAATATATATGCGTAAGAACGGAATATATATGCCTAAGAACTGAATATATATGCGTTAGAACGGAATATATATGTGCAAGAACTAAATATATATGTGTAAGAACGCAATATATATTCGTAAGAACGGAATATATATGCGTAACAATGAATATATGCGTAAGAACTGAATATATGCGTAAGAACGGAATATATATGCGTAAGAACGGAATATATATGCGTAAGAACGGAATGTATATGGGTAAAACTAAATTTATATGTGTAAGAACTGAATATATATGTGTAAGAACTGAATATATATGCGTAAGAACGGATTATATATGTGTAAGAAACTGAATATATATGTGTAAGAACTGAATATATATGTATAAGAACTGAATATATATGTGTAAGAACTGAATATATATGTGTTAGAACTGAATATATATGTGTAAGAATTGAATATATATGTGTAAGAACTGAATATATATGCGTTAAAAACGGAATATATATGCCTAAGAACGGAATATATATGCGTAAGAACGGAATATATATGCGTTAGAACTGAATATATATGCGTAAGAACTGAATATATATGTGTAAGAACTGAATATATGTGTAAGAACTGAATATATATGCGTAAGAACGGAATATATACGTGTAAGAACTGAATATATATGTGTAAGAACGGAATATATATATATGTAAGAACTGGATATATATGAGTAAGAACTGATTATATATGCGTAAGATCGGAATATATATGCGTAAGAACGGAATATATATTAGTAAGAACTGAATATATATGTGTATGAACTGAATATATATGTGTAAGAACTGAATGTATATGTGTAAGAACTGAATATATATGTGTAAGAATTGAATATATGTGTGTAAGAACTGAATATATATGCGTAAAAACGGATAATATATGCCTAAGAACGGAATATATATGCGTAAGAACGGAATATATATGCGTAAGAACTGAATATATATGCGTAAGAACGGAATATATATTAGTAAGAACTGAATATATATGTGTATGAACTGAATATATATGTGTAAGAACTGAATGTATATGTGTAAGAACTGAATATATATGTGTAAGAATTGAATATATATGTGTAAGAAACTGAATATATATGCGTAAAAACGGATAATATATGCCTAAGAACGGAATATATATGCGTAAGAACGGAATATATATGCGTAAGAACTGAATATATATGCGTAAGAACTGAATTTATATGTGTAAGAACTGAATATATATGTGTAAGACTGAATATATATGCGTAAGAACGGAATATATATGTGTAAGAACTGAATATATATGCGTAAGAACGGAATATATATATGTAAGAACTGAATATATATGAGTAAGACTGATTATATATGCGTAAGATCGGAATATATATGCGTAAGAACAGAATATATATGCGTAAGAACTGAAGATATATGTGTAAGAACTGAATATATATGCGTAAGAACTGAATATATGCGTAAGAACTGAATATATATGCGTAAGAACGGAATATATATTTGTAAGAACTGAATATATATGTGTAAGAACTGAATATATATGTGTAAGAACTAAATATATATGTGTAAGAACTGATATATATGCGTAAGATCGGAATATATATGCGTAAGAACGGAATATATATGCGTAAGAACTGAATATATGTGTAAGAACTGAATATATATGCGTAAAAACTGAATATATATGTGTAAGAACTGAATATATATGTGTAAAAACTGAATATATATGTGTAAGAATGAATATATATGTGTAAGAACTGAATATATATGCGTAAGAACTGAATATATATGCCTAGGAACTGAATATATATGCCTAGGAACTGAATATATATGCGTTAGAACGGAATATATATATACGTAAGAACTGAATATATATGCCTAAGAACTGAATATATTTGTAAGAACTGAATATATATGCGTAAGAACGGAATATATATGCGTAAGAACGGAATATATATGCGTAAGAACGGAATATATTAGTGTAAGAACTGGAATATATATGTGTAAGAACTGAATATATATGTGTAAGAACTGAATATATATGTGTAAGATCGGAATATATATGCGTAAGAACGGAATATATATGCTTAAGAACGGAATATATATGCGTAAGAACGGAATATATATGCCTAAGAACTGAATATATATGCGTAAGAACGAAAAAATATATGTGCAAGAACTAAATATATATGTATAAGAACGCAATATATATGCGTAAGAACGGAATATATATGCGTAACAATGAATATATGCGTAAAAACTGAATATATGCGTAAGAACGGAATATATATGCGTAAGAACGGAATATATATGCGTAAGAACGGATATATATTGGTAAGACTAAATTTATATGTGTAAGAACTGAATATATATGTGTAAGAACTGAATATATATGCTTAAGAACGGAATATATATGTGTAAGAACTGAATATATATGTGTAAGAACTGAATACAAATGTGTAAGAACTGAATATATATGTGTAAGAACTGAATATATATGTGTAAGAATTGAATATATATGTGTAAGAACTGAATATATATGCGTAAGAACGGAATATATATGCCTAAGAACTGAATATATATGCGTAAGAACGGAATATATATGCGTAAGAACTGAATATATATGTGTAAGAACTGAATATATATGTGTAAGAACTGAATATATATGCGTAAGAACGGAATATATATGCGTAAGAACTGAATATATGCGTAAGAACTGAATATATATGCGGAAGAACGGAATATATATGCGTAAAAACTGAATATATATGCATAAGAATGGAATATATATGTGTAAGAACGGAATATATATGCGTAAGAACGGAATATATATGCCTAAGAACTGAATATATATGCGTAAGAACGGAATATATATGTGCAAGAACTAAATATATATGTGTAAGAACGGAATATATATGCGTAAGAACGGAATATATATTTGTAAGAATGAATATATATTTGTAAGAACTGAATATACATATATGTGTAAGAACTGAATATATATGCGTAAGAACGGAATATATACGTGTAAGAACTGAATATATATATGTAAGAACTGAATATATATGTGTAAGAACTGAATATATATGCGTAAGATCGGAATATATATGCGTAAGAACGGAATATATATGCGTAAGAACTGAATATATATATGTAAGAACTGAATATATATGTGTAAGAACTAAATATATATGCGTAAGAACTGAATATATATGCGTAAGATCGGAAGAGATATGCGTAAGAACGGAATATATATGCGTAAGAACGTAATATACGCGTAAGAATGGAATACATATGTGTAAGAACTGAATATATATGTGTAAAAACTGAATATATATGCGTAAGAACGGAATTTATATGCCTATGAACTGAATATATATGCGTAAAAACGGATATATATGCGTAAGAACTGAATATATATGCCTAAGACCTGAATATATGTGTAAGAACTGAATATATATGCGTAAGAACGGAATATATATGTGTAAGAACTGAATATATATTTGTACGAACTGAATATATATGCGTAAGACGGATATATATGCGTAAGAACTGATATATATGCGTAAGAACAGAATATATATGCGTAAGAACGGAATATATATGCGTAAGAACGGAATATATATGCGTAAGAACGGAATATATATGCGTAAGAACGGAATATATATGCGTAAGAACGGAATATATATGCGTAAGAACGGAATATATATGTATTAGAACTGAATATATATTTGTAAGAACGGAATATATATGCGTAAGAATGGAATATATATGTGTAAGAAATAAATATATATTTGTAAGAACTGAATATACATATATGTGTAAAGAACTGAATATATACGTGTAAGAACTGAATATATATATGTAAGAACTGAATATATATGAGTAAGAACTGATTATATATGCGTAAGATCGGAATATATATGCGTAAGAACAGAATATATATGCGTAAGAACTGAAGATATATGTGTAAGAACTGAATATATATGCGTAAGAACTGAATATATATGTGTAAGAACTGAATATATATGCGTAAGAACTGAATATATGCGTAAGAACTGAATATATATGCGTAAGAACGGAATATATATTTGTAAGAACTGAATATATATGTAAGAACTGAATATATATGTGTAAGAACTAAATATATATGTGTAAGAACTGAATATATATGCGTAAGATCGGAATATATATGCGTAAGAACGGAATATATATGCGTAAGAACTGAATATATGTGTAAGAACTGAATATATATGCGTAAAAACTGAATATATATGTGTAAGAACTGAATATATATGTGTAAAAACTGAATATATATGTGTAAGAACTGAATATATATGTGTAAGAACTGAATATATATGCGTAAGAACTAAATATATATGCGTTAGAACGGAATATATATATACGTAAGAACTGAATATATATGCCTAAGAACTGAATATATTTGTAAGAACTGAATATATATGCGTAAGAACGGAATATATATGCGTAAGAACGGAATATATATGCGTAAGAACGGAATATATTAGTGTAAGAACTGAATATATATGTGTAAGAACTGAATATATATGTGTAAGAACTGAATATATATGTGTAAGATCGGAATATATATGCGTAAGAACGGAATATATATGCTTAAGAACGGAATATATATGCGTAAGAACGGAATATATATGCCTAAGAACTGAATATATATGCGTAAGAACGAAAAATATATGTGCAAGAACTAAATATATATGTATAAGAACGCAATATATATGCGTAAGAACGGAATATATATGCGTAACAATGAATATATGCGTAAAAACTGAATATATGCGTAAGAACGGAATATATATGCGTAAGAACGGAATATATATGCGTAAGAACGGAATATATATTGGTAAGACTAAATTTATATGTGTAAGAACTGAATATATATGTGTAAGAACTGAATATATATGCGTAAGAACGGAATATATATGTGTAAGAACTGAATATATATGTGTAAGAACTGAATACAAATGTGTAAGAACTGAATATATATGTGTAAGAACTGAATATATATGTGTAAGAATTGAATATATATGTGTAAGAACTGAATATATATGCGTAAGAACGGAATATATATGCCTAAGAACTGAATATATATGCGTAAGAACGGAATATATATGCGTAAGAACTGAATATATATGTGTAAGAACTGAATATATATGTGTAAGAACTGAATATATATGCGTAAGAACGGAATATATATGCGTAAGAACTGAATATATGCGTAAGAACTGAATATATATGCGGAAGAACGGAATATATATGCGTAAAAACTGAATATATATGCATAAGAATGGAATATATATGTGTAAGAACGGAATATATATGCGTAAGAACGGAATATATATGCCTAAGAACTGAATATATATGCGTAAGAACGGAATATATATGTGCAAGAACTAAATATATATGTGTAAGAACGGAATATATATGCGTAAGAACGGAATATATATTTGTAAGAAATGAATATATATTTGTAAGAACTGAATATACATATATGTGTAAGAACTGAATATATATGCGTAAGAACGGAATATATACGTGTAAGAACTGAATATATATATGTAAGAACTGAATATATATGTGTAAGAACTGAATATATATGCGTAAGATCGGAATATATATGCGTAAGAACGGAATATATATGCGTAAGAACTGAATATATATATGTAAGAACTGAATATATATGTGTAAGAACTAACTATATATGCGTAAGAACTGAATATATATGCGTAAGATCGGAAGAGATATGCGTAAGAACGGAATATATATGCGTAAGAACGTAATATACGCGTAAGAATGGAATACATATGTGTAAGAACTGAATATATATGTGAAAAAAATGAATATATATGCGTAAGAACGGAATTTATATGCCTATGAACTGAATATATATGCGTAAAAACGGAATATATATGCGTAAGAACTGAATATATATGCCTAAGACCTGAATATATGTGTAAGAACTGAATATATATGCGTAAGAACGGAATATATATGTGTAAGAACTGAATATATATTTGTACGAACTGAATATATATGCGTAAGAACGGAATATATATGCGTAAGAACTGAATATATATGCGTAAGAATGGAATATATATGCGTAAGAACGGAATATATATGCGTAAGAACGGAATATATATGCGTAAGAACTGAATATATATGTGTAAGAACTGAATATATATGTGTAAGAACTGAATATACACGTGTAAGAACTGAAAATATATGTGTAATATCGGAATATATATGCGTAAGAACGGAATATATATGCGTAAGAACGGAATATATATGCGTAAGAATGGAATATATATGCGTAAGAACTGAATATATATGCGTAAGAACTGAATATATATGCGTAAGAACTGAATATATATGCGTTAGAACTGAATATATATGCGTAAGAACTGAATATATATGCGTAAGAACTGAATATATATGCGTAAGAACGGAATATATATGCGTAAAAACTGAATATATATGCGTAAGAACAAAATATATATGCTTAAGAACTGAACATATATGCGTAAGAACTGAATATATATGTGTAAGAACTGAACATATATGTGTAAGTACTGAATATATATGTGTAAGAACTGAATATATATGTGTAAGAACTGAATATATGCGTAAGAACTGAATATATATGCGTAAGAACTGAGTATATGCGTAAGAACTGAATATATATGTGTAAGAACTAAATATATATGCGTAAGAACGGAATATATATGCGTAAGAACAGAATATATATGCGTAAGAACGGAATATATATGCGTAAGAACTGAATATATATACGTAAGAACGGAATATATATGCGTAAGAACGGAATATATATGTGTAAGAACTGAATATATATGCGTAAGAACGGAATATATATGCGTAAGAACTGAATATATGTGTAAGAACTGAATGTATATGCGGAAGAACGGAATATATATGCGTAAAAACTGAATATATATGCATAAGAATGGAATATATATGTGTAAGAACGGAATATATATGCGTAAGAACGGAATATATATGCCTAAGAACTGAATATATATTTGTAAGAACTGAATATACATATATGTGTAAGAACTGAATATATAAACGTAAGAACTGAATATATATGTGTAATAACTGAATATATATGTGTAAGAACTGAATATATATGTGTAAGAACTGAATATATATGCGTAAGAACGGAATATATATACGTAAGAACGGAATATATATGCGTAAGAACGGAATATATATGTGTAAGTACTGAATATATATGTGTAAGAACTGAAAATATATGTGTAAAAACTGAATATATATGTGTAAGATCGGAATATATATGCGTAAGAACGGAATATATATGCGTAAGAACGGAATATATATGCCTAAGAAGTGAATATATATGCGTAAGAAGGGAATATATATGCGTAAGAACGGAATATATATGAGTAACAATGAATATATGCGTATGAACTGAATATATGCGTAAGAACGGAATAGATATGCGTAAGAACGGAATATATATGCGTAAGAACGGAATATATATGTGTAAGACTAAATTTATACGTGTAAGAACTGAATATATATGTGTAAGAACTGAATATATATGTGGAAGGACGGAATATATATGTGTAAGAACTGAATATATATGTGTAAGAACTGAATATATATGTGTAAGAACTGAATATATATGTGTAAGAATTGAATATATATGTGTAAGAACTGAATATATATGCGTAAGAACGGAATATATATGCCTAAGAACTGAATATATATGTCTAAGAACTGAATATATATGCGTAAGAACTGAATATATATGCGTAAGAACTGAATATATATGCGTAAGAACTGAACATATATGTGTAAGAACTGAATATATATGTGTAATAACTGAATATATATGCGTAAGAACGGAATATATATGTGTAAGAACTGAATATATATGTGTAAGAACTGAATATATATGCGTAAGAACGGAATATATACGTGTAAGAACTGAATATATATGTGTAAGAACGGAATATATATATATGTAAGAACTGGATATATATGAGTAAGAACTGATTATATATGCGTAAGATCGGAATATATATGCGTAAGAACGGAATATATATTAGTAAGAACTGAATATATATGTGTATGAACTGAATATATATGTGTAAGAACTGAATGTATATGTGTAAGAACTGAATATATATGTGTAAGAATTGAATATATATGTGTAAGAACTGAATATATATGCGTAAAAACGGATAATATATGCCTAAGAACGGAATATATATGCGTAAGAACGGAATATATATGCGTAAGAACTGAATATATATGCGTAAGAACGGAATATATATTAGTAAGAACTGAATATATATGTGTATGAACTGAATATATATGTGTAAGAACTGAATGTATATGTGTAAGAACTGAATATATATGTGTAAGAATTGAATATATATGTGTAAGAACTGAATATATATGCGTAAAAACGGATAATATATGCCTAAGAACGGAATATATATGCGTAAGAACGGAATATATATGCGTAAGAACTGAATATATATGCGTAAGAACTGAATATATATGTGTAAGAACTGATATATATGTGTAAGAACTGAATATATATGCGTAAGAACGGAATATATATGGGGTAAGAACTGAATATATATGTGTAAGAACGGAATATATATATGTAAGAACTGAATATATATGAGTAAGAACTGATTATATATGCGTAAGATCGGAATATATATGCGTAAGAACAGAATATATATGCGTAAGAACTGAAGATATATGTGTAAGAACTGGAATATATATGCGTAAGAACTGAATATATATGTGTAAGAACTGAATATATATGCGTAAGAACTGAATATATGCGTAAGAACTGAATATATATGCGTAAGAACGGAATATATATTTGTAGAACTGAATATATATGTGTAAGAACTGAATATATATGTGTAAGAACTAAATATATATGTGTAAGAACTGAATATATATGCGTAAGATCGGAATATATATGCGTAAGAACGGAATATATATGCGTAAGAACTGAATATATGTGTAAGAACTGAATATATATGCGTAAAAACTGAATATATATGTGTAAGAACTGAATATATATGTGTAAAAACTGAATATATATGTGTAAGAACTGAATATATATGTTGTTAAGAACTGAATATATATGCGTAAGAACTGAATATATATGCCTAGGAACTGAATATATATGCCTAGGAACTGAATATATATGCGTTAGAACGGAATATATATATACGTAAGAACTGAATATATATGCCTAAGAACTGAATATATTTGTAAGAACTGAATATATATGCGTAAGAACGGAATATATATGCGTAAGAACGGAATATATATGCGTAAGAACGGAATATATTAGTGTAAGAACTGAATATATATGTGTAAGAACTGAATATATATGTGTAAGAACTGAATATATATGTGTAAGATCGGAATATATATGCGTAAGAACGGAATATATATGCTTAAGAACGGAATATATATGCGTAAGAACGGAATATATATGCCTAAGAACTGAATATATATGCGTAAGAACGAAAAATATATGTGCAAGAACTAAATATATATGTATAGAAACGCAATATATATGCGTAAGAACGGAATATATATGCGTAACAATGAATATATGCGTAAAAACTGAATATATGCGTAAGAACGGAATATATATGCGTAAGAACTGAATATATATGTGTAAGAACTGAATATATATGCGTAAGAACGGAATATATATGTGTAAGAACTGAATATATATGTGTAAGAACTGAATACAAATGTGTAAGAACTGAATATATATGTGTAAGAACTGATATATATGTGTAAGAATTGAATATATATGTGTAAGAACTGAATATATATGCGTAAGAACGGAATATATATGCCTAAGAACTGAATATATATGCGTAAGAACGGAATATATATGCGTAAGAACTGAATATATATGTGTAAGAACTGAATATATATGTGTAAGAACTGAATATATATGCGTAAGAACGGAATATATATGCGTAAGAACTGAATATATGCGTAAGAACTGAATATATATGCGGAAGAACGGAATATATATGCGTAAAAACTGAATATATATGCATAAGAATGGAATATATATGTGTAAGAACGGAATATATATGCGTAAGAAAGGAATATATATGCCTAAGAACTGAATATATATGCGTAAGAACGGAATATATATGTGCAAGAACTAAATATAATATGTGTAAGAACGGAATATATATATGCGTAAGAACGGAATATATATTTGTAAGAAATGATATATATTTGTAAGAACTGAATATACATATATGTGTAAGAACTGAATATATATGCGTAGAACGGAATATATACGTGTAGAACTGAATATATATATGTAAGAACTGAATATATATGTGTAAGAACTGAATATATATGCGTAAGATCGGAATATATATGCGTAAGAACGGAATATATATGCGTAAGAACTGAATATATATATGTAAGAACTGAATATATATGTGTAAGAACTAAATATATATGCGTAAGAACTGAATATATATGCGTAAGATCGGAAGAGATATGCGTAAGAACGGAATATATATGCGTAAGAACGTAATATACGCGTAAGAATGGAATATATATTAGTAAGAACTGAATATATATGTGTATGAACTGAATATATATGTGTAAGAACTGAATGTATATGTGTAAGAACTGAATATATATGTGTAAGAATTGAATATATATGTGTAAGAACTGAATATATATGCGTAAAAACGGATAATATATGCCTAAGAACGGAATATATATGCGTAAGAACGGAATATATATGCGTAAGAACTGAATATATATGCGTAAGAACTGAATATATATGTGTAAGAACTGAATATATATGTGTAAGAATTGAATATATATGTGTAAGAACTGAATATATATGCGTAAGAACGGAATATATATGCGTAAGAACAGAATATATATGCGTAAGAACGGAATATATATGCGTAAGAACTGAATATATATACGTAAGAACGGAATATATATGCGTAAGAACGGAATATATATGTGTAAGAACTGAATATATATGCGTAAGAACGGAATATATATGCGTAAGAACTGAATATATGTGTAAGAACTGAATGTATATGCGGAAGAACGGAATATATATGCGTAAAAACTGAATATATATGCATAAGAATGGAATATATATGTGTAAGAACGGAATATATATGCGTAAGAACGGAATATATATGCCTAAGAACTGAATATATATTTGTAAGAACTGAATATACATATATGTGTAAGAACTGAATATATAAACGTAAGAACTGAATATATATGTGTAATAACTGAATATATATGTGTAAGACTGAATATATATGTGTAAGAACTGAATATATATGCGTAAGAACGGAATATATATACGTAAGAACGGAATATATATGCGTAAGAACGGAATATATATGTGTAAGTACTGAATATATATGTGTAAGAACTGAAAATATATGTGTAAAAACTGAATATATATGTGTAAGATCGGAATATATATGCGTAAGAACGGAATATATATGCGTAAGAACGGAATATATATGCCTAAGAAGTGAATATATATGCGTAAGAAGGGAATATATATGCGTAAGAACGGAATAATATATGAGTAACAATGAATATATGCGTATGAACTGAATATATGCGTAAGAACGGAATAGATATGCGTAAGAACGGAATATATATGCGTAAGAACGGAATATATATGTGTAAGACTAAATTTATATGTGTAAGAACTGAATATATATGTGTAAGAACTGAATATATATGTGGAAGGACGGAATATATATGTGTAAGAACTGAATATATATGTGTAAGAACTGAATATATATGTGTAAGAACTGAATATATATGTGTAAGAATTGAATATATAGGTGTAAGAACTGAATATATATGCGTAAGAACGGAATATATATGCCTAAGAACTGAATATATATGTCTAAGAACTGAATATAAATGCGTAAGAACTGAATATATATGCGTAAGAACTGAATATATATGCGTAAGAACTGAACATATATGTGTAAGAACTGAATATATATGTGTAATAACTGAATATATATGCGTAAGAACGGAATATATAT
>JAWPHD010024724.1:0-18433 GCA_037043455.1 Cyrtodaria siliqua | reverse complement strand
AAAAACATTAATACGTCAAATAACAATGACTTGACTACCGACGAACCGACCATAGACGTTTCAGCTGAGAACGACATATTAGACGCCCCCAATAACAATTGTCGAAATAGATAAAATGATCTCAAAAGCTAGTAACTCGAAGACCCCCAGTAGTGATTTTATTATAAATGAGTACATCAAAACGACTAAAAATATAATGCTTCCAATATATTGTTCCCTTTTCAACAAAATATTAGACACCGGTATTCTACCAGAACCATGGCTTGAAGGCATAATTTTTCCAATATTTAAAAACAAAGGCTCACCACTTAGCCCAGAAAATTACCGTCCTATAACAATTCTTAGTTGCCTAGGTAAATTATTCACGTCAGTGCTTAATAACAGACTTAATTTCTTCTTAAAAGAATATTGCATTTTAGCGGAAAATCAAGCCGGATTCCGGCAAAAATATTCCACCCTCGACCACATTTTTGTTCTACAATTCTTAATCGAAACGTTACGATCCCAAAAGAAAAAACTGTTTTGCTCGTTTGTTGACTTCTCCCAAGCTTTTGATTCTGTATGGAGAATAGGGCTCTGGCGTAAACTAATTAATTCCGGAATTAACGGCAAATTCCTCCAAGTTGTGCGTAATATGTATTCTAATATTAAATCATGTGTGTCATCAAACGGACAGCAGTCCCCATTTTTCTTAAGCGAAATCGGTGTGAGACAAGGGGAGAACCTCTCCCCGTCCTCTTCTCATTATTTCTTAACGACCTTGAAAGTTACCTGCTATCCACGGAAAACACGGGAGTAACCATGGATCATTCAGACGAAAATATAACTTACTTTTTAAGAATTCTTATCTTATTATACGCAGATGATACTTTGATATTAACCGATAACGCCGAAGATCTCCAAAAATGCCTTAATGACTTTCAAGACTATTGCCAACAGTGGAAATTAAAAATAAATCACAGTAAAACAAAAATAATTGTATTTGGCGCGAGAAACACAGCACAGTTTAATTTTACCCTTGGAGGTAACCCAGTAGAAATAGTAGATAAATATAAATATCTTGGAGTGTATTTTTCAAACTCAGGAAGCTTCCTAAATGCTAGAAAGCATATTGCAAGCCAAGCCAATAAAGCGTTGCATCTACTATATACTAGAATTTATAATTTAAACTTACCAATAGACCTCCAGCTCAAACTGTTCGATCAAACAATTCTACCAATTATAACGTACGCTTGCGAAATATGGGGATTTGAAAACCTTGACTTACTCGAACGTATTCATTCCAGTTTTCTCCGTAAAATCACAAATAGTCGAAAAAGTACCCCTCTTTATATGTTATACGCTGAGTTAGGACGCCAACCGATAGCAATTACAATAAAATCGCGTATGGTAACATTTTGGAATAACATCATCTTAAGCAATCACGCGAAACTATCACATATTTCATACCTTATCATGTGTAACTCCGAAGTTTACCAGTACAAATGGATTAAGCACATTTAATAGGAATATATTAAACTCGACGGGTTTTCCTGATATTTGGATCAATCAACAACTTTTAGAGACGAGATATGTAAACAAACTAGTTAAACAGACCTTAATTGATACGTTTAATCAAGACTGGAAATCTCAATTAGAATTATCGTCCAAAGGAAAAAACTATAGTTTACTAAAAGATAATACCCAGTTAGAGTTTTACCTTAAGGCCCTCCCCAAACATGAGTACTTACCGCTACTCAAACTTCGCACTGCAAACCACAACTTTCTGATAGAAACGGGACGCTGGTCAAATAATCGAGTTCCTTACCAAGACAGAAAATGTTCTCATTGTCCCCTTAACGACCTGGCAGACGAATACCATTACATACTAGTTTGTCCCTCTTTCCACATCAAAAGAAAACAATTGTTAGACGAATACTACTACAAACATCCTAACACATTGAAATTCAAACAACTCTTAGAGTCAGAATCAATAGAAACAATTCGAAACTTGAGCATTTTCGCAAAATTTCTTCTAAAGCAAATAAAATAACTAAATTCACTTACTACACTGAGTACTATATATATTTTATATATATCCAATATTATCCACTATTTTCCATTGCGTTGACACCGTCACTCCATCTGTATAGTCTTGTTGTCCCCTTTAACACAATCCAAGTCCTAGATATCACCCAAAACAAATTTATGAACGACACGTCGAACCTAATATACACCAAGACACAGTTTGCACGTGCAAATGCAGCCAACATTAATACTATCGGTACATACAGTCAATGACAGCACGCCACTACAAACATTCCAACCATGCACGTTTTTCTTGTGGCCACCCTAGTCTCCAAAATAATAAACAGTATGCCTTTCAACGGTGAAAGGCCCGGCCATATTATTACAAACCCGAAGATTCCCACGAACGCATCCTTTCCTGTTTTCGTTTTCGCATTGGAAAGGGCTTTCAGTAGGGAACACTTTGTATTCTCTTCCTCATAGTAATATAATAATATTTATTTACTTTTGCATTTCACACCACCCGCTCCCCTTAAATTAGCTTTAATAGTTCGCAAGAGCTACATTTAGTACGAATTCGTGTATAAAATATATATATATATATATATAACTTATATATATATATTTAAAAAATATTTATTTATTTTTTGTTAAAAAAAGAAAAGAAAAAAGAAACTGACAAAGGAACAACTTATACCCTCTGTCACGTTTCTTGGTTTTTCTCTCTGCAGTGTGGTATATTGCAATTTAAATAGACTATTCTACTCATTTGTTTCTGTATCGAATTGTATTAAAATGTGCACCACACTTAAAACTGATTCATCAAGTGCATAATAATCGTCACAAAGTAATAATACTGAATTGCAACTGCTCTAGTATTCTACATCTAACTATGTAATCATAGCCTCACTTCTCCCTTACCTGCTACTTCTTCTACCTACATCCCACGTACCCCTACCCCGTTATATAACATCATATTTTGTGTACTATGCCTCATGTTGTTATTTCATGTATTTCATATATGTTGTAACCTGAGTGAAACAATAAAGATTATGATTATGATTATTATGTAAATTAGAAAGATGTCTCTTTAAGCTACAGAGATGTCCCTTTCAGCTAAAACGATGTCTCTTTAAACTAGAGAGATGTCTCTTTAAACTAGAGAGATGTCTCTTTAAACTAGAGTGATTTCTCTTTAAACTAGAGAGATGTCCCTTTAAGCTAGAGAGATGTCCTTTAAAGCTAGAGAGATGTCTATTTAAACTATAGAGATGTCTCTTTAAACTAGAGTGATTTCTCTTTAAACTAGAGAGATGTCTCTTTAAGCTACAGAGATGTCCCTTTAAGCTAGACATACGCCTCTTTAAATTAGAGAGATGACTCTTTAAACTCGAGAGATGTCTCTTTAAACAATAGTGATTTCTCTTTAAACTAGAGATGTCTCTTTAAACTAGAGATATCTCTTTAATCCAGAAAGATGTCTTTTTAAGCTAGAGAGATGTCCCTTTAAGCTAGAGAGATATCTCTTTAAACTAGATAGACGTCTCTGTAAACTAGAAAGATGTCTCTTTAAGCTAGAGAGATGACCCTTTAAACTAGAAAGATGTCTCTTTAAGCTAAAGAGATGTCCCTTCAAGCTAGAGAGATGTCTCTTTAAGCTAGAGAGATGTCTCTGTAAACAAGAGTGATTTCTCTTTAAACTAGAGAAATGTCTCTTTTAAGCTAGAGAGATGTCCCTTTAAGCTAGAAAGATGCCTCTTTAAATTACAGAGATGACTCTTTAAACTAAAGAGATGTCTCTTTAAACTATAGTGATTTTTCTTTAAACTAGAGATGTCTCTTTAATCTAGAAAGATGTCTCTTTAAGCTTAAGAGATGTACCTTTAAGCTAGAGAGGTATCTCTTTAAGCTATATAGATGTCTCTTTAAACTAGAGAGATGTCTCTGTAAACTAGAAAGATGTCTCTTTAAGCTAGAGAGATGTTCAGTTAAGCTAGAGAGATGTCCTTTTAAGCTAGAGAGATGTCTCTTTAAACTAGAGAGATGTCCCTTTAAGCTAGAGAGATGTCCCTTAAAGCTAGAGAGATGTCTCTTTAAGCTAGAGAGATGTCTCTTTAAGCTAGAGAGATGTCTCTTTAAACTACAGAGATGATCTAGAAAGATGTCTCTTTAAGCTAGAGAGATGTCTCTTTAAACTACAGAGATGATCTAGAAAGATGTCTCTTTAAGCTATAGAGATGTCCCTTTAAACTAGAGAGATGTATCTTTAATCTAGAAAGATGTCTCTTTAAGCTATAGAGATGTCCCTTTAAGCTGGAGAGATGTCTCTGTAATGTGTTGCTTCAAACTGCTGTCTATATGAAGACAAAAATGTGTTACTTCAAACTGTCTATTTCACATTAATAAAAACATGTTTCCATTACATCATAAACCGGTTGCATTATCATATGAAGACAAAAATGTGTTGCTTCAACACGATAACTATCAAATTATTATTTCTGAATGACCCTCACAAGGTGTACAATTCCTAACATACTCCGTACAGCTGCATTGTCCCATGAGAGAGATGCTTACCTTAACCTGAGCCACTGACCGTGTAGAAATAACATAAATGACCTTGAATAGCAAACATTAACCCCAGTTTTGAACCCATGACTCCTTGGCCTGACCTTAACTAGCCCCAAGGGACCAATTTATCTTAGGCCAGGCCAGGACAGGCCAGGACAGGCTAATGAGGCCAAGCCATGTTTCAGTGCATGCCCATTCTAGTAGCATGCTATTGAATGATTCGTCTTTCCCTGGGCAAAGACAAAGTGCCGGCAGTATTCGTATTTTGTTTATTGCCAGCCCCTGTAGCATGAAGCGTCATGGACGGAACTGCAAAGTGTTGTAACAAGTCAAGCGGAAACAGTCTTCGTAATGGTAAGTATTGTTATGTAATACAATTTATCTATTTATCGTATTTTTGTTTTGCAAGATAAATTCATAATAATGACATTTTACAAAACGCAACCTAAGTCGATAAAACATGGTCATACAATCGAATAACTTTTCTGTCTGACGAGTGTTGAATAGTTAGACATTTGTATATACTTGTAAACTTTTAATATTTTCAGTTACACGGAAGGTCCAGGCTCTTAAAGTTGACGCAGTGGAACACAGTTTACATGGAGAATGTTGTTAGAGGGATTGTATTTCAGAAGTGCTCAACTCTGAGCTTGTCTTAAGATGGCGCCTTAAGTATCACAGTCTTTCCCAGGGATTGAATAAACGACTCAAACTTCTGCAACTTTATCGGGACACACTCTCAGGTGGCAATCACATTATTGAAGGGCGCATTATTTGCAAGTGAGTGTGTTTCATTATATGTTTACCTTTAACGATGTCTGCTTTTACATTAAGGCACGATTTTAATGGTCAGTAACGTGTTTACATGAAGTGCTAAAAAAGCTTGAAGTGGCGACTGCTTCAAACGAACGTGTTGTTCAAATTGAGTTATTATCAATATGTATTTGAGTTCTGTAGGAGAACATACGGAATCACTTAATTAACATTAATTAATTAACGAAAGATGAATATTATGATATATCGTCAGCAAATGTGCTACTGAACTGCGTGTTATAGTACGATAAATGAACTGCAAACGTTTGCGCCACCTTAACTTTATGATTATGTATATATTGTAAAATCGGAATACTAACAATAAGACAACATGATATATTTTAGAGAAATTTGATATACAATTACAAAATAATGAACCCATTTATGCATTCGTTTGATATTAACATAACGAGAATATGTTTTAATTGTAAAACTCTGAACAATGTGGCGCGCACATTTTGGCGCGTACCTCTGGTTCGGTAAAACTAGAATGTAATTCTCAAAGGGATTACATCTAATTAAGCGAGCAACATAAGGACTGGCCGAACGTCAGTTTAAAAGCTTTGATAATGACTAATAGGCCGGTATGTAATTGCCCTGACTGAAATATAGAACTACAAAGTGTTTTCATTGGCGCACATCTCCTTACATTTCTTTGATAAGTTTGCATGGTAGTTGTACATACTGAAACTCACAGTCGCACAATGAACATACTTGTCTTCATTTCAACTTTAACTTAAAGGGACATACGGCAATCTTGAAGCTTTTATTATTCGCTCGGATTATGAATCCAGTAACAGTTTGACTTTAAACCTGCTTGAATATATTTACATACAAATTTGAATATATTATTGGGAAATATAATCAATAGTTAGTAATATGCAAAAACATGTTACTTTAAACTTTGCTTATAATTAATACTAATGATTAATCAAATGATTAAATAAATGCAATCTATGTAGAAAAAACTAACTGGACGTCTCGAGTTTAACAAAATCAAGACTGCCGTGCGTCCTTTAACAATAGAGAATTGTTCATACAAATTGCAATGAATAAAACAGGATTATTTGAAATGGTCAATAATAAATAAAGCATGTTAGAGCATTATGTCATAATTTATATTTTGTTCGAGTGCACCCAGTATGTAATAGATAGCACATGCTTTCATTTAGTTGGGTAATTTAAACATCTAGATGGGCATAGCCCATGGAGGTGTTTAAATTAACCAACGAGATGAAACCATACTCTAGTTGTTTTGTAGCATTTCCATTTCAGCTCTATTTCAGTTATTCTAACTGTTATTCTAACTGTTATTCTGACCGGTCTTATTTTCAATTAAACGATTTACACCTGTGCTATTACAAAGAGAATTTTCAGCGACCATGCTACAAATATATATAAACATGCTTTATTCAAGATAAATATGATTCCCTCACATTTTATTTTTGATTAATTCGATTCCTACAAATTTTAGGAGAATTTGCATAACGACATGAACGATGAATACATGAATGGTTATTGTTATTATTAGAACACAGACATCTACACATACAGAACCTACGACGTATGGATGTAATTGCCCAATTTTTTTATTATTATTTTTGAGTATGATATTATTGACTTACAAAATATACATAATATGTATAATATACATAACATAAGGTCTTGCGATTTCATACTCATACCCAATTGAAGCTTCATCAGCCAAGATAAATCATTGTTATAAAAGCATGGCAACATATCATGAGTGAAATGTAAAACTTTGCTTTTATAAGAACATATGTTGGACAAGTTAATATAAAAACCTCCTTGCATTCTGGATTCTCGTATGCAAATAAATGTATCAGTCTCAATCCTCAATCACATATAATAGGCATTGTATAAGGTTTTATGGGTAGAGCATAATTGCCTATAATTTAATAGCCATTAGGGTTTCTTTGACCGGTTAATAATTAAGTGTAACATTGGAATCATTTCCGCACAATATGTGTACATTGCTCTTTGAAGTCTTTATCAAAGGAAGGTTGAACAAGAAATGAATTGAAGATTAATTTGGTAATCATCCTCGTTTTAAGATCATCAGAAGACGCTATGCCTAAGCACTTTATATATATATGTGTAATACAATTTTGCATCAAAAAGTTGTTTATAATAATAATAATAATAATAATATTATTATTATTATTATTATTATTATTATTATTGCGCATAAATACCGAGAAAAAGTTTCCTAAGGACATTTTTAAATCAAGGTCAATATAAGTCGAGATCAATATTAAATTTTATAGGGAGACACAATTTTCCTGCTTTATTCTCACTTAAGATTATTTGAATGCGAAAACCTGTCCTTGCTGTTGTAATGTTTTATTTGTAAATTGTCGTAATATAAATTTAAACATGTTAAACCTAAATTACTTTGTCAACTTTTTACTGCATTTGTTTGGTTCAATCTTGGGATATGCATCGGACATATGGGGCTTTAGCAAGTCTAAAGAAATTGAAAGAATACACTTAAAATTGTGTAAGAAAATATTAAATGTTAAAGTAAGTACTTGCACAGCTGCTGTTACGGTGAACTGGGACGTTATCCTTTGTATATTTAACGATATGTTAAAATTGTTAAGTATTGGTTTAAGTTGTTAGATACTGATAAATTAAATATTATATTGAAACATGTTTATGATATGGCCTATGGCGACTGTGTTAATGGCAACAAGAACTGGTTATCTAATGTAAACACATAAATGTATGAATATGTTTCAATTGGACTTGGGATAACCCCGATACAGTTATTTGTAATTCATTTGTATTAGTATTCAAACAAAAAGAATCAATTGCTTTTTACAAAACTGGTATACTGATAAACACAATTCTGGTGTCTTAGATGTGTATAACAATGTGAAAATTCATTTTTAGTATATTTGTTACACCTATGATTCAATTAAACCTATGCGACAGTGACCGGGTTATTGCCATTGATATGATTATTTGGAAACGCATAAAGCAAACCAGGTTAATTGTGCCAAACGTCGGTGACCCTTGATTGTTTTGTTATGTGATTTAGTGAAACATGATTTTTAGAAGAGCGTGTGTTTAGAAGAGACAATTTGCATATCAAATAAATAACTACCATAAAACACATGCATACAAATGCGTGTACATCCATATATATCCATTTATATAACAATGTTATATTTGGGTGTTTAAGAGGCTGGTTTGAAGAAAAGTGTCAAGAAGTTTCAACATTGTCTCAATACTTTGATGATATTGAGTGAAACATCTACCGCCAAAAAAAAATCAAATCCACATGCAGTACAATTATTTATTGTTAGAGCGCTCTTGTCAATAACTTATATATATTATATTATTTATTACATTGATGCAACCATGATATATGTAACTGTGAAGTGACCATACAGTACTGGAGTGACCAAGCGCTGTTATTAGAGGATATCGGTACTGGAATGACCAAGTGCTTCTATTAGGGAAAATACGGTACTGAAGTGACCGTACGGTACTGGAGTGACCAAACGCTGTTATGAGGCTATATATGGTACTGGAATGACCAAGCGCTGTTTTTAGAGGATATACGGTACTGGAGTGACCAGGCGTTGCTATTAAAGGAAATACGGTACTCAAGTGAACAAGAACTGCTATTAGAGGTAATAAGGTACTGGAGTGACCAAGCACTTACAGTAGGGATATACGGTACTGGAGTGACCAAGCGCTGCTATTAGAGGATACACGGTACAGGAGCGACCAAGCGTTGATATTAAGGGTATAAGGTACTGGAGCGACCAAGCGCTGCTATTAGAGGATATACGGTACTGGAGTGACCAAGCGCTGATATTAGGGATATAAGGTACTGGAGTGACCAAGCGCTGCTATTAGAGGTAATACCGTTCTGGAGTGAACAAGCGCTGTTACTACTGGTAATAGGATACTGGAGAAACCAAGTGATGCTATTAGGGGAAATACGGTACTGAAGTGACCGTACGGTACTGGAGCGCTGTTATTAGGGGATATACAGTACTGGACTGACCAAGCTCTGCTATTAGAGGTAATATGGTACTGGAGTGACCAAGCGCTGATATTAGGGATATAAGGTACTGGAGTGACCAAGCGCTGCTATTAGAAGATATACGGCACTGGAGTGACCAAGCGCTGCTATTAGGGGATATAAGGAACTGGAGTGACCAAGCGCTGTTATTAGAGGTTATACGGTTCTGGAATGACCAAGCGCTGCTATTAGGGGAAATACGGTACTGAAGTGACCGTACGGTACTGGAGTGACCAAGCGGTGCTATTAGGCGATATACGATTCTGGAATGACCAAGCGCTGCTATTAGGCGATATATGGTACTGGAATGACCAAGCGCTGCTGTTACAGGTAATAGGGTACTGGAGTGACCAAGTGCTGCTATTAGGGGAAATACGGTACTGAAGTGACCATACGGTACTGGAGTGACCAAGCGCTGCTATTAGGCGATATGGTACTGGAGTGACCAAGCGCTGTTATTAGAGATATTCGGTACTGAAGAGACCAAGCACTGTTCTTAGAGGATATACGGTACTGGAGTGACCATACGGTACTGGAGTGACTAAGCGCTATTATTAGGTAAATTCTGTACTGGAGTGACCAAGCTCTGCTATTAGGAGAAATAAGGTTCTGGAGAGACCCAGCGCTGATATTAGGGGATATACGGTACTGGAGAGACCAAGCGCTGCAATTAGAGGATATACGGTACTGGAGTGACAAAGCTCTGCTATTAGAGGAAATACGGTGCTGGATTGAACGGGTGCTGCTATTATAGAATATACGGTACCAGAGTGACCGAGCACTGCTATTAGAGGTAATACGGTACTGGAGTGACCAAGCACTGTTATTAGAGGAAATACGATACTAGAATGACCAAGCACTGGTATTAGAGGAAATACGGTGCTGGATTGACCGAGCGCTGGTATTAGAGAATATACGGTACCGGAGTGACCAAGCACTGCTATTAGGGGATATATGGTAATGGAGTGACCGAGCGCTGCTATTAGAGGTAATACGGTACCGAAGTGACCGAGCACTTCTAGTAGGGGATATACGGTACTGAAGTGACCAAGCGCTGCTATTAGAGGTAATAAGGTACTGGGATGAACAAACTCTTCTAGTAAGGGATATATGGTACTGGAGTGACCAAGCGCTGCTATTAGAGGAAATACGGTACTGTAGTGACTGAACGCTTCTATTAGGGGATATACGGTACAAATCGCTTCTATTAGGAGATGTATGGTACTGGAGTGACCAAACGCTGATATTAGAGGAAATATGGTACTGTACTGACCAAGCTCTGCTATTAGAGAATATACGGTACTGGATAGACCGAGCGCTGCTATTAGAGGAAATACGGTACTGGAGGTTTAACAACTTTCTTTTTTATATTTGTCTTTCTCATTTGACACCTGGTTCTTTGCTCATTTGAGAAAACTCAAGCCCTACATCTCACATCTTCTTTTACCTGCCTCTCATTCGACACCTGGTTCTATACTCACTTGAGAAAACTCAAGTCTTACATCTCACACCTTCTTTTACTAGCCTCTCATTTGACACCTGATTCTATACACCCACTTGAGAAAACTCAAGCACGTACGTCTCACACCTTCTATTACTTACCTCTCAATTGACACCTAGTTCTATACTCATTTAAGAATAGTCATGCCCGTAAGTCTCATATTTACGTTACTTACCTCGACTTTTACCTCTGGTTCTATATTACCCCGCCTTTTACCTCTGGTTCTATATTACCCCGCCTTTTACCTCTGTTTCTATATTACCCCGCCTTTTACCTCTGTTTCTATATTACCTCGCCTTTTACCTCTGGTTCTATATGACCCCACCTTTTACCTCTGGTTCTATATTACCCCGCCTTTTACCTCAGGTTCTATATTACCTCGCCTTTTACCTCAGGTTCTACATTACCTCGCCTTTTACCTCAGGTTCTATATTACCCCGCCTTTTACCTCAGGTTCTATATTACCCCGCCTTTTACCTCTGTTTCTATATTACCTCGCCTTTTACCTCTGGTTCTATATTACCTCGCCTTTTACCTCTGGTTCTACATTACCCCGCCTTTTACCTCTGGTTCTATATTACCCCGCCTTTTACCTCTGGCTCTATATTACCTCACCTTTTACCTCTGGTTCTACATTACCCCACCTTTTACCTCTGGTTCTATATTACCCCACCTTTTACCTCTGGTTCTATATTACCCCGCCTTTTACCTCTGTTTCTATATTACCCCGCCTTTTACCTCTGTTTCTATATTACCTCGCCTTTTACCTCTGGTTCTATATGACCCCACCTTTTACCTCTGGTTCTATATTACCCCGCCTTTTACCTCAGGTTCTATATTACCTCGCCTTTTACCTCAGGTTCTACATTACCTCGCCTTTTACCTCAGGTTCTATATTACCCCGCCTTTTACCTCAGGTTCTATATTACCCCGCCTTTTACCTCTGTTTCTATATTACCTCGCCTTTTACCTCTGGTTCTATATTACCTCGCCTTTTACCTCTGGTTCTATATAACCCCGCCTTTTACCTCTGGTTCTATATTACCTCGCCTTTTACCTCTGGTTCTATATTACCTCGCCTTTTACCTCTGGTTCTATATTACCCCGCCTTTTACCTCTGGTTCTATATTACCCCGCCTTTTACCTCTGGTTCTATATTACCATGCCTTTTACCTCTGGTTCTATATTACCCCGCCTTTTACCTCTGGTTCTATATTACCTCGCCTTTTACCTCTGGTTCTATATTACCCCGCCTTTTACCTCTGGTTCTATATTACCATGCCTTTTACCTCTGGTTCTATATTACCCCGCCTTTTACCTCTGGTTCTATATTACCTCGCCTTTTACCTCTGGTTCTATATTACCCCGCCTTTTACCTCTGGTTCTATATTACCATGCCTTTTACCTCTGGTTCTATATTACCCCGCCTTTTATCTATGGTTCTATATTACCCCGCCTTTTACCTCTGGTTCTTTATTACCTCGCCTTTTACCTCTGGTTCTATATTACCCCGCCTTTTACCTCTGGTTCTATATTACCCCGCCTTTTACCTCTGGTTCTATATTACCTCGCCTTTTACCTCTGGTTCTATATTACCCCGCCTTTTATCTATGGTTCTACATTACCATGCCTTTTACCTCTGGTTCTATATTACCCCGCCTTTTACCTCTGGTTCTATATTACCATGTCTTTTACCTCTGGTTCTATATTACCCCGCCTTTTACCTCTGGTTCTATATTACCCCGCCTTTTACCTCTGGTTCTATATTACCTCGCCTTTTACCTCTGGTTCTATATTACCCCGCCTTTTACCTCTGGTTCTATATTACCATGCCTTTTACCTCTGGTTCTATATTACCCCGCCTTTTATCTATGGTTCTACATTACCATGCCTTTTACCTCTGGTTCTATATTACCCCGCCTTTTACCTCTGGTTCTACATTACCATGCCTTTTACCTCTGTTTCTATATTACCCCGCCTTTTACCTCTGGTTCTATATTACCTCGCCTTTTACCTCAGGTTCTACATTACCTCGCCTTTTACCTCTGGTTCTATATTACCTCGTCTTTTACCTCTGCTTCTATATTACCCCGCGTTTTACCTCTGGTTCTATATTACCTCGCCTTTTACCTCTGGTTCTATATTACCTCGCCTTTTACCTCTGGTTCTACATTACCATGCCTTTTACCTCTGGTTCTATATTATCCCGCCTTTTACCTCTGGTTCTATATTACCTCGCCTTTTACCTCTGGTTCTATATTACCCCGCCTTTTACCTCTGGTTCTATATTACCATGCCTTTTACCTCTGGTTCTATATTACCCCGCCTTTTACCTCTGGTTCTATATTACCATGCCTTTTACCTCTGGTTCTATATTACCCCGCCTTTTACCTCTGGTTCTATATTACCTCGCCTTTTACCTCTGGTTCTATATTACCCCGCCTTTTACCTCTGGTTCTATATTACCATGCCTTTTACCTCTGGTTCTATATTACCCCGCCTTTTACCTCTGGTTCTACATTACCATGCCTTTTACCTCTGGTTCTATATTACCCCGCCTTTTACCTCTGGTTCTATATTACCTCGCCTTTTACCTCAGGTTCTACATAACCTCGCCTTTTACCTCTGGTTCTATATTACCTCGTCTTTTACCTCTGCTTCTATATTACCCCGCGTTTTACCTCTGGTTCTATATTACCTCGCCTTTTACCTCTGGTTCTACATTACCTCGCCTTTTACCTCTGGTTCTATATTACCTCGCCTTTTACCTCTGGTTCTATATTACCTCGCCTTTTACCTCTGGTTCTATATTACCTCGGCTTTTACCTCTGATTCTATATTACCCCGCGTTTTACCTCTGGTTCTATATTACCTCGCCTTTTACCTCTGATTCTATATTACCCCGCGTTTTACCTCTGGTTCTATATTACCCCGCCTTTTACCTCTGGTTCTACATTACCCCGCCTTTTACCTCTGGTCCTATATTACCTCGCCTTTTACCTCTGGTTCTATATTACCTCGCCTTTTACCTCTGGTTCTATATTGACCTTACAACATCTCGCAGCTCTATCACTTAACTGACGTACCTTACATTTGACACCTGGTTCTATATCAACTTGAGAAAACTCGTGCCCGTGCAACGTCTCACCAAGTTTAGCTGTGATCAGAAGGTCCCTAGGAAAAGAAAATGAAGTTTTTCATTAAAAGCAGCTTGTCGGACAATAAGGTAAATTACTGACTTACAAGACATAAGATTAGTATCTTTGCAACTAATAATTATCAACATCCAATACACTTATCATTCAATATGCCCATTATCCAATAATGAATATGCTGACCATCAATTATGATATTACCCAATATGCCATTTATTCCATACATTCATCATGCTCACCATACAATATGCTCACCACACAATATACTCACCATCCAATATATTCATAATATAATATGCTAACCATACAATCAGTTCACAGTCCAATATGCTTACCATCTAATATGCATACCATCCAATATACTCAAAATCCAATATGCTAACCATCCAATACACTCATCATCCAATATGCTTACCATCTAATATACTCATCATCCAATATGCTTACCATTTAATATGCTCACCATCCAATATACTCATAATGCAATATGTACACCATCCAAACAGGCTCACCATCCAATATACTCACCATTCAAAATGCTTACCATTCAATACTCTCACGGTCGAATATTCCACTATCCAATATGCTCACCATCCAATATGTTCACCATACAATACGGTCACCATCCATTATGTTCACTATCCAATATGACCAGCATCCAATATCTCAGCATCTAATATGCTCACCATCCATAATTTTCACCAAAATCATATGCTCACCATCCATTATGTTCAATATCCAATATGATCGCCGTCCAAAATGCTCACCATCCATTATGTTTACAATCCAAAATGCTCACCATCCATTATGTTCAATATCCAATATGCTCACCATCCAATATGTTCATCATCCATTATGTTCACCATCCATTATGTTCACCATCCATTATGTTCTCCATCCAATATTCTCATCATCCAATATGCTCATCATATTATATGCTTACCATCAAATATACTCATAATGCAATATGCTCACCATTCAATACACTCACCATCCTTACAGGCTCATGATCTAATATACTCACCATCCATACAGGCTCACAATCCAATACCCTCATAAACATTATACTCATCATCCTATATGCTCACCATTCAAAATGTCTACCATCCAATGGGCTTACCATCGAATATGTCCACTATCCATTATGCTTACCATCCAATACACTCACCATCCAATATGCTCAACATCCAATTGCTCACCATCCATTATTTTCACTATCCAATATGCTCACCATCCAATGTGCTCACCATCCAGTATGCTCACCATCATATATGCTCACCATCCATTGTATTCACTATACAATATGCTCAGCATCCAATATGCTCAGCATCCAATATGCTCACCATCTAATATGCTCACCATTCATAATATCCATCATATAATATGCTCACCATCCATTATGTTCCATATACAATACGCTCACCATCCATTATGTTCCATATACAATACGCTCTCCATCCAATTTTTTCATCATATAATATGCTCACCATACATTATTTTCAATATCCAATCTGATCACCATCCAAAATGCTTACCATCCATTATGTTAACTATCCTATATGCTCACCATCCAATACACTCACCATCCAATATGCTATAAATCATCCAATATGCTCACCATCCTTTTATATTCACTACCCAATATGCTCACCATACAATATACTCACAATCCAATATGCTCACCATCCAATATTTAAAACATGTGACCCCTGGGTCTGGGTCACTTGTAAAGGAAACTGGTGCTACATGAAAATTAGTATACCTCCAGCTCTTGTCGTTTCCGAAGATTTTTAAAAATTCCTATATATCTCTATGTAACACTGTGACACCCAGGAGAGGGCCCGATTTGACCCCATAGTCACCATTTGAATGAACTTGGCAAAGGCCTATAAGCTTATGCTACATACAAACTATTAAAGAAACTAACCCGCCAAATAACGATACAAATAGCACTATAAAACAGTTGATCGAAATTTTATCCAGATGTTCAGGTCATATAATAATGTATATGTGCCAATTAAAAGTATAGGTTATGCAGGGGTTCTTACAATACAAGTGATTAAATATGCGTAAAATGAATTATGATTTGATAACTCTTAATTCGACGCTCTATATTTTGGTTGTTTCCTGTCTGTTTAAATCTGTTTATATTGTGTACATAGAGTTTGGATTCTCAAAATATGTAAGTAATAGTTATAGATATACCTCATCGTTAATAGGTTTAGAAACGGTGTACACTTGTTGTAAAATTTGGCTGTTGTTGGTGGGATAGCTACTTTAAACATCTAGCTGGCTTGTGGTTTAAGAGAAGAAGCCTATTTTATTCTTATAATTATAAGTTTATACAAAACCTCTATATTCAAATTTTAGATCCCCATTGCAAGGCATAGTCCATGGATTGGATATCATTAATAAATTGATTTGTCGAAATCTGTTGAGTGGTTCTTAATAAGATGTTTAACGGCGGTTATCTTCATCTTAGCAGTCAAGTTGATCTAATTTAACAAACTTGAAAGCCAAACATGAAAAAAAATGGCGATAACCCGTTTAAAAACAAGCATCAAGAATTGCAGGGCAATCCATAGTCCCCCCACCGACCCAGACAAACATTTTCCAGACATTTTCTATGATGGGAAGTCAAAGATCAAGGTAAAGGTCACAATAACCTTATTTTGTAACGAGACACACCGCTATCCTAAGATGTATTCACATATCAAGTTTTGTGCCTCTTAGTGTTATAGTATTGAAAATACGGTCTGGAAAAAGCATTTTCTATAACAGAGGTCACAGGTCAAGGTCACAATGACCTTATTTTGGTGCGCGGACACAACCGCTATCCCACAGATGTATTCACAAACCAAGTTTGGTATCTCTAAGTGTTATAATATTGAAAATACGGTCCGGACAAGCATTTTCTATGACAGAGGTCACAGGTCAAGGCCACAGTGACCTTATTTTGGTACGCGACACACCGCTATCCCAAAGATGTATCCACATCCCAAATTTGGTATCTCTACGTGTTATAGTATTGGAAATACGGTCTGGACAAGCATTTCCTATTACAGAGGTCGTAGGTCAAGGCTACAATGACCTTATTTTGAGTACTCGACAAACCGCTCTCCCAAGATATATTTCACATACCAAGTTTGGTATCCTCTTAAGTGTTATAGTATTGAAAAAAAAACGGGTCCGGACAAGCATTTTCTATGACAGAGGTCACAGTGTCAAGGCAAAGGTCATATGTGACCTTATTTTGGTATGCTACACACCGCAATCCAAAGATGTATCCACATACCAAGTTTTGGTAAGATCTAAGTGTTATAGTATTGAAAATACGGTCCGGACAAGCATTTTCTATGACAGAGGTCACAGGTCAAGGTCACATGACCTTATTTGGTACGCGACACATCGCAATCCCAAGATGTAATCACATACTAGTTTGGTATCTCTAAGTGTTATAGTATTGAAATACGGTCCGGGCAAGCATTTTCTATGACAGAGGTCACAGGTCAAGGCCACCTTGTGCACAGTAATTTTGGTCGCGACACACGCTATCCAAAGATGTATCCACATCCCAAATTTGGTATCTCTAAGTGTTATAGTATTGAAAATACGGTCCTGGACAAGCATTTCCTATTACAGATGGTCGCAGTCAAGGCTTCAATGATTATTTTGAGTACTTCGACAAAACCGCCATCACCAAAGATGTATTCACATACCAAGTTTGGTATCTCTTAAGTGGTTATAGTATTGAAAATAACGGTCCGGACAAGCATTTTCTATGACAGAGGGTCACAGGTCAAGGCAAAGGTCATTAGTGACCTTATTATTGGTATGCGACACACCGCAATCCCAAGATGTGATCACAATACCAAGTTTGGTATATCTAAGTGTTATGGTAATGAAAATACGGTCTGGACAAGCATTTCTTTCTATTACAGAGGTCACAGGTCAAGGTCACATTGACCCTTATTTTTGGGTACACGACACATCGCTAATCCAAGATGTATGCCACATACACCAAGCTTGTTATCTCTAAGTGTTATAGTATTGAAATATACGGTCTGGACAAGCATTTTCTATGACAGAGGTCACAGGTCAAGGTCACAGTGACCTTATTTTGGTACGCGACACACCGACTATCCATGATGTATCCACATACCAAGTTTGGTATTCTTCTTAAGTGTTACAGTATTAAAAAAACGGTCCGGACATGCATTTATCTATGACAGAGGTCACAGGTCAAGGCAAAGGTCATAGTGACCTTACCTTTTGGTATGCGACACATTCCGCAATCCCAAGATGTATAAACATACCAAGATTGGTATC
>JAWPHD010024723.1:0-18435 GCA_037043455.1 Cyrtodaria siliqua | reverse complement strand
GTCGTTGTCGAAAATCATATTGATTCGACGTTAAACATGGCTGAGTTATTTAGTAAAAACTTGTAGCGACTACTCCTCTGAAACTACTCGACGGATTTGCATGAAACTTCACAGGAATATTGCTCTTGATGTCTAAATGATCCTAGCAACATTTCAGGTTGGTCGGAAATTCAGGATGGCTGCCACATCTAAAAATAGATTTTCAAAAAACAAGTTTATAGCGAGTACTTCTTGAAACTATAAGTGATACTGATATGGGACTTTTTCTAAAATGATCGGTATGGAATGATGTTGATCCTTGTCGAAAATTATTTTGATGCGAAGTTAAACATGGCCGCCAGTGGCCATCTTTGTTTACATAGAGTTATATAATGAAAACGTGTAGCGACTACTCCTCTGAAACTACTTGACGGATTTTCATGAAACTTCACACGAATGTTGCTCTTGATGTCTAATTGATCCTAGCAAAATTTCAGGTCGGCCGGAAATTCAAAATGGCCACCACGGCTAAAAATAGATTTTCAAAAAACAAGTTTGTAGCGACTACTTCTTGGAAACTATAAGTGATATTGATATGGGACTTTTTCTAAAATGATAAGCATGACATGGTGTTGGTCCTTGTCGAAAATCGGTTTTATTCGATGTTAAACATGGGTGTCAGCGGCCATCTTTGATTACATAGAGTTATATAATGAAAACTTGTAGCGACTACTCACCTGAAACTACTTGACGGATTTTCATGAAACTTCACAGGAATGCTGATCTAGCTATCAAAAACCTATCAGTAGAGCTTCAAGTTCATTGACCTCTTGTTTGTTACTAAATGTTTACAAACTTTCATTTAAGCCTCATTGACCTTTTTATTAGCTCGACTATTCGAAGAATAAGAGAGCTTATGTAATCACGTCGGCGTCGGCGTTGGCGTCGGCGTCCCACATCAAGGTTTGCGTGTAAGCTGTGTTATCTCTTACATTTCTTATCCTAGCACAACCAAATTTGTTCATGGGCTTCCTTATAGCATTATCTTAAGGGCTGCATAAATTTTTGTTCCTGTAACCCATGGACTTCTATGGAACCCAAATTATGATAGCCCATAAAATGTGCCCCATTTAACATCAAATTTTGCGTGTAAGCTGTGTTTACAGGTCTATATCTCTTACATTTCTTGTCCTAGCTGAACTAAATTTTGGAATTGGTTTCCTTATAGTATGTTGTAAAGGGTTGGATAAGTAATTTTGTCTTCTGCAAATTCTGGGCTCCCATGGAACCCAAATTGTGATGGCCTATAAAATGTGAAATAAAGGCAGATTTAGGTTTGCATGTAAGCATGTATATATCTATAATTTTGGTTTGGGATTTGTTATAGCATTATGCATGTTATTACTTCACCCATATTGGGGCATGGGCTCCCTCCTACCCCCCCCCCCCCCTTTTTTTTTTTTTTTTTATTTTTTACATATTTCTGTCTTGTTTTAATCAATTCTTACACATATGTTGCAATACTACCCGCCCGCCTGCCCCCCCCCCCCCCCCCCCCCAACACCCCATCCTACCCCCTACCCCCCCCTACCCCCAAGAGACTTGAAACTTTTTTTTAGCTCACCTGAGCCGAAGGCTCACAGGTGAGCTATTGGGATCACTCTTCGTCCGTCGTCCGTCGTCCGTCATCCGTCCGTCGTCGTTGTCGTTAACTTTTGCTTCAAACGACTTCTCCTCAGAAACCGCTTGGCCAATTTCGACCATACTTCACGTGGATGATCATAAGATGAATGCTTTTTAGATTTGTTAAAATTAGGTCAACGCAACATCCAAGATGGCCGCCAGTACCATATATGGTCAAAACTTTAAAAAATCTTCTTCTCAAGAACCGCTGAACAGATTTCGACAGTTTTTCTTTTGAAATGATCGACAACGCCTAGACTATCAAGTTTGTTCAAATGAAGTCCCCGGGGTCAAAAGTGGCTGTGCTCCGGGGGTCCAAAGTTTGTATATTGAGATTTTGCATGTTTTTCATAGACTTACATAGGAAAAAACTTTATAAAATCTTCTTCTCTGAAACCACAAGGCACAGAGGTCTCATGTATTACATGTAGCATCAGCTTATGGTCCTCTACTAAGTTTGTTCAAATGGTGACCCTGGGGTCAAATTTGTCTCCGCCCCGGGGGTCACAGTTTTACATAGACTTATATAGGAAATATTTTTAAAAAATCTTCTCCTCGGAAACTACAAGAGCCAGAGGTTTGATATTTTGCATTTACTATAAGCTTATGGTCCTTTACCAAGTTTGTTCAAATGGTGACCCTCGGGTCACATTTGGCTCCGCCCCAAGGGTCACATGTTTTACATAGACATGTATAGGGAAAAACTCAAAAAATCTTCTTCTCTGAAACTGCAAGAACCAGAGGTTTAATATTTTGCATTTGCTATAAGCTTATGGTCCTCTACCAAGTTTGTTCAAATGGTGACCCAGGGGTCAAATTTGGCCCCGCCCCGGGGGTCACAGTTTTACATAGGCTTGTATAGGGAAAAACTGAAAATATCTTCTTCTCTGGAACCACATGGCACGGCGCTCTCATGTATTACATGTAGCATCAGCTTATGGTCCTCTACTTAGTTTATTCAAATGGTGACCCTGGGGTCACATTTGGCCCCGCCCCGGGGGTCACAGTTTTGTATAGGGAAAAACTGAAAAAAATCTTCTTCTCTGGAACTGCAAGAGCCGGAGGTTCAATATTTTGCATTTGCTATAAGCTTATGGTCCTCTACCAAGTTTGTTCAAATGGTGACCCTGGTGTCAAACTTGGCCGCACCCCGGGGGTCACAGTTTTATATAGACATATATATAGGAAAAAAAACAATCTTCTCTGAAACTGCAAGAGTCAGAGGTTTAATATTTTGCATTTACTATAAGATTATGGTCCTCTACCAAGTTTGTTCAAATGGTGACCCTCGGGTAAAATTTGACCCCACTCCGTGGGTCACAATTTTGCATAGACTTACATAGGAAACACATTGAAGTCTTCTTCTCTGGAACTACAAGAGCCAGAGGTTTAATATTTTGCATTTACTATACTCTTAAGTTCCTTTAACAAGTTTGTTCAAATGGTGACCCTGGATTCACATTTAGCCCCGCCCCAGGGGTCACATTTTACATAGACTTGTATAGGGAAAAACTTAAAAATCTTCTTCTCTAAAACCACAAAGCACACAGCTCTCATATATTACATGTAGCCCTGGGGTCACATTTGGCTCTGCCCAAGGTGTTACTCTCTAGCACCTTCATTTTGTATTTGATCTTTACCAAACTTTGTCAGTGTCTTAAACTGTCTATATAAATGTTGCGTCTTAAACTGTCTATATCAATGTTGTTATAAACAACAGAGCCCACATTTCTTGAACAATCTTAACCAAACTTGCACAGATTGTATATGACCATAAGATTTCGAAGAAGTTCGATAATGTGCCAGTACTCAGGTGATCGCTTTAGGGCCATCTTGTTGGCCCTGGCCCTCTTGTATTGGTTCAAATTAACTCAGGTGAGCGATATAGGGCCATCATGGCCCTCTTGTTTTCTTTTTTTTTTACATATTTCTTTGTTGTTTTAGTCAATTCTTACACATATATGTTGCCCCCTCATCCCACCCCCACCCCCAACCCACTCCCCCCCACCCAACCCACCCCCACTTGATTTTTTCCCCCATATTTCTGTGTTGTTTTAGTCAATTCTTACACATATATGTTGCAACCTTCTCTCCCCCCTCCCCCCCACACACACACACTTGAAAGTTTTTTGTTTTTTTACATATTTCTGTGTTGTTTTAGTCAGTTCTTACACATATATGTTGCCCCCTCCCCCAACCCACTCCCGCCTCCCCCACACCCCACCGCACCCCAACCCCACTTGATTTTTTTTTTTTTACATATTTCTGTGTTGCTTTTGTAAATTCTTACACATATATGTTGCCCCCTCCACCCCATCCCCCTCCCCACCCACTCCCGCCTCTCACCCAAGCTCCCCCCCAACCCCCCCTCACCCCACTTGAAACTTTTTTCTTTTTTTTTACATATTTCTGTGTTGCTTTTGTAAATTCTTACACATATATGTTGCTGCCCCCCCCCACCTCTCCCCACCCCCACTCCCCAACCCACTCCCGCCTCTCACCCACGCTCCCTCCCTCCACCCCACCCCAACCCCACTTGAAACAATTTATTTTTTTACATATTTCTGTGTTGCTTTTGTCAATTCTTATACATATATGTTGCCCCCTCACCCCCCCCCCACCCCCCCCCCCCCCTCACCCCACACACACAAAATCCAACCCACCCCAACTTAAAATCTTTTTTTTTCTTCATATTTCTATGTTGTTTTAGTCGATTCTTACACATATATGTTGCAACCTTCACCCCCCCCCCCCACCCCCCCACCCCCCGCCTCTCCCCCCTCCCCCCCCCCACACACACACTTGAAGCTTTTTTCTTTTTTTTTTACAATATTTCTTTGTTGTTTTAGTCAGTTCTTACACATATATGTAGCCCCTCCCCCAACCCACTCCCGCCTCCCCCCCCGCACCCCCACCCCCCACCCCCACTTGAAATTATTATTATTTTTTACATATTTCTGTGTTGCTTTTGTCAATTCTTACACATATATGTTGCCCCCTCCAACGCCTGCCCTTCCCCCGCCTCTTGGCCCCCCTCCCCCCGCCCCCCCCCAACACACTTTTTACATATTTCTTTGTTGTTTTAGTCAATTCTTACACATGTGTGTTGCACTCTACCCCCTGCCCCCAAACTCACTCCCGCCTCTCTACCCCGCTCCCACACACCCATTTTTTTTATTTTATTTTTTTTACATATTTCTGTGTAGTTTTGGTCAATTCTTACACATAGTTACGTTGTGCTCCCAACCCCACCCCACATTGTTGTAGCCTTGTTTTCTGATGGTATATACTAGCTATAAATTTATTATTCTCTGAAAAATCGAATAGTCGAGCTGCGCTGTTCTCCGACAGCTCTTGTTTTGAAGTCCAGCCCCCGTTAGGCGAGACATGTGAATCCACGGATTTCTAGTTTTCAAATTTAATTGTGATTGAAAGCGTTTTTGTCAGATTGGAGCCTATCACGCAGCTTAGTGATAGTGTTTCTATAGCAATTAAATGCCCTAGCGACAGCAGCGTCGCTGTCGCCTCTCGTAATCATATCTAAAGCTTGAACCCTCTGGTTTTCGGTAAGCCGTGGCATATTGAAAATACAGAAGGAAATAAAATGCGTTGTGTTTTTTCGTTCATCCAAATGTAAGAGAATTCAACCAAATAGTTTTGTATCTTCACGAACCATTTCCACGAGTTTCACCTGCAAATCATTGAAAACAACACAAACGCTTTTCCCGTGCAAAACAACTTTGTATTGACCGATTTATTGCCATTGTCAGATAAAGATACATGTATTTATGTGTAGGTCAAAGTTTGAACATTGTACTATAAATATAAAAGAAAATATCTGAATTTTAAAAGTGCACACTTTCTTTTGCAACCGAGTATATTTCAAGTTTCACTGACCAGTGGTTGCTGAAATAATTGGACTTGGCCAACAATGGAAAACCAACGTCGACGCAGACGTTAAATCTACAACAGCTCTTCTTGTCCTACGAATAGTAAAACTTAAAAAAAAAAAATTCTGGCTTTCAATGTGACAATGTGACAAAAAATATTAATCTGACAAGTGTACTAGGCGAAATAAAAATCAGGTCAGCATGAAATTCAAGATGGCCACCACGGCTAAAATAGATTTTTAAAAAGCAAATTTGTATCGACTACTTCTTGAAAACTATAAGCGATATTGACATGGGACTTTTTCTAAAATGATCAGCATGACATGACGTTGGTCCTTGTCGAAAATCATTTCGATTCGACATTAAACATGGCTACCAGCGGCTATCTTTGTTTACATAGAGTTATATAGGAAACACTTGTAGCGACTACTCCTCTGTAACTACTTGAAGGATTTTCATGAAACTTAACACAAATGTTGCCCTTGATGTCTAGTTGATCCTAGCAAAATTTCAGGTCAGCCAGAAATTCAAGATGGCAGCCATGGCTGAAAATAGACTTTAAAAATTTTTTGTAGCAACTACTTCTTGAAAACTATGTGATGTTGATATGGGACTTTTCCTAAAATAATCAGCATGACATTATGTTGGTCCATGTTGAAAATTATTTTGATTCAACATTAAACATGGCTGCCAGAGGCTATCTTTGTTTACATATACTCAGCAAAAATAGAAACGTCCCTCTTTTAAGCTGTGATTTGCATAGGGTTGACTTTGTTACACTTTGTATCTAGATACAATTTCATCATTTTATAGCTATCACTCAATCATTCTGATCAATATTAATAATCATCAAAAACCAAAGTTTTTCTGTTTCTGCTAAAACATGTTTTATTCAACTTGCAAAATCACTATATTTTTATTATAAAAGGAGGTAATCTGAAAATATTCGTTCTTGAAAGCTGTATGGCGCAAAAATGAGTGAAAAGATCAGCGTCTTTTCTCTGTTTTTGTGGTGATGAGGTCATTCTCTGTTTATTTCAATATAACAAAACTGTGTTAACTCAAAGTTTTAACCACAAGACCCGGAAATGTTTAAACCAAATCAAGGGAAATAAGTTTGCCCAAAAGTTTGATTCAAATAAACAAACAATTCATGACAGTGCTGGCCTTTAACAAAGGTATTGGCATATAAGATTAAATGAAATATAATTTCATTGTGTCTAAATCTATGGGTAAAGTTGGGAACGTTTCTATTTTTTCTGAGTATAGATAAGAGTTATATAGTAAAACCTTGTAGCGACTACTCCTCTGAAACTACTCGACAGATTTTCACAGGAATGCTGATCCAGCTATCAAAACCTATCAGTAGAGCTTCAAGGTCATTGACCTCTTGTTTTAACATTAAACTTTCGAATTTAGACATTAACTTTTTCCGATGTACTTTTATTATACTAATTTCATTTATGTGGCCAAAATACAAGAATTCTAAATATGTGGTACTTTTTATATAAAAATTGCCCAAAACCTGTCAATTTCAATCTTATCTGATCAAAGACCTTAATACAATGTTTATCTTACCGATAAATATCACTAAGCGAGCAGTTTTAAGACAAGTTGTCTGTTATGGGGACGTAAAGTGTTCACAAAGAGTTAAATACATATCGGGCAATATTGATTTGATCTAAATCGGCTTTTTTATGTTACTCGAAACGCGACACCGTAAACTTACACACTAAACAATTATAACTGTCGAGAGGTCATTATACTCGCTTATACGCTTAATAACGATTTTATCTTATAATCGCCTTTTACGTGAAACAAGTGTTGGCAGGTCAGTATGCCTCGCTAAATGGCATTGTAAACAATTAATTTAATTTTTGTGTCGCCGTTTCGAAGAAAAATGAGATACATAGGGATCACTTTGTCGTCCGTGCGTCCGTCCGCCCGTCAATCTGTCCGTCAGTCCATCAGTCAGTCACAAAAACTTAATGTTGGCTATAACTTTCTCATTTATTGATATTTCTTCATCAAACTTTCAATATATACTCATCATGACAACATCGACATGTCCATACTAAAATATAAAGGTCAAGTACACACTGAAGGTCATTATATTGGTTAAATATTCTTCTTTTTCCTTCCCGAAAACTTAACGTTGTCTATAACTTTCTGATTTCTTGATATTTCTTCATCAAACATTCAATATATACTCATCATGAGAACATCGACATGATTATACTAAAATACAAAGGTCAAGGTCAGACTGAAGGTCATTATATGGGTTAAATACTCATTTTTAGCTCTACTGATCAGAGATCAGCAGAGCTTATGCCGTGGTGCGGTGTCCGTCGTCCGTCTGTCCGTCTGTCCGTCCGTCTGTCCGTCCGTAAACTTTTTTTGTAGCGACTACTCCTCTGAAAATACTGAATGGATTTTCATGAAACTTTAAAGAAATGTTGCCCATGAAGTCTAGTTGATCCTAGCAAAAATGCATGTTGATGTGAAATCCAAGATGGCCGCTAAATCTAAAAATATGTTTTTATAAAACAAAATTGTAGCGACTACTTCTTGAAAACTATAAGTGATATTGATATGGGACTTTTTCTAAAATGATCAGCATGGCATGATGTTGGTCCTTGTCAAAGCGGCCATCTTTGTTTACATAGAGTTATATAGTAAAATCTTGTAGCGACTACTCCTCTGAATCTACTTGGCGGATTTTCATGAAACTTTACAGGAATATTGCTCTTAATGTCTAATTAATCCTAGCAAAATTTCAGATCGGCTAGAAATTCAAGATGGCCACCACAGCTAAAAATAGGTTTTTAAAAAATAAGTTTGTAGCGACTACTACTTGAAAACTATAAGTGATATTGATATGGGACTTTTTCTTAAATGATCAGCATGACATGATGTTGGTCCTTGTCAAAAATCGTTTTGATTCGACATTAAACATGGCTGCCAGTGGCCATCTTTGTTTACATAGAGTTATATAGTAAAAACTTGTAGCGACTACTCCTCTGAAACTATTTGGCTGATTTTCATGAAACTTCACAGGAATGTTGCTCTTGATGTCTTATTGATCCTAGCAAAATTTCAGGTCGGCCGGAAATTCAAGATGGCCACCATGGCTAAAAATAGATTTTCAAAACGCAAGTTTGTAGCGACTACTTCTTGAAAACTATAAGAGATATTGATATGGAACTTTCTCTAAAATGATCAGCATGACATGATGTTGGTCCTTGTCAAAAATTGTTTTGATTCAATGTTAAACATGGCTGTCAGTGGCCATCTTTGTTTACATAGGTTTATATAATGAAAACTTGTAGCGACTACTTCTCTGAAACTACTTGACGGATTTTCATGAAACTTCACAGGAATGTTGCTTTTGATGTCTAATTGATCCTAGCAAAATTTCAGGTCGGCCGGAAATTCAAGATGGCCGCCAAGGCTAAAAATAAATTTTCAAAAAACAAGTTTGTAGCGACTACTTCCTGAAATCAAAATCAATCAGTAGAGCTTCAAGGTCATTGACCTCTTGTTTTCTTTTATTATATACTCATCATGACAACATCAACATGACCATACTAAAATATAAAGGTCAAGGTCAAACTGAAGGTCATATGTGTTAAATACTCTGGCACTGACAGGCGACACACGTGTTCCGCGGAACACCCGTCAAGTTTATTCTGGCATGTTAACTTACCCATTTTTACCTTATTGAAAATTAATTATTATTAATTAACGATCCTCGCATCGTTTTCGGATTCTGGAAAAAAGATTGTGTCTATATACGGATAATGAGTCCTCGGTAAAAACCCTAATGCGTGGGTGGGTCGCATTTATTGAAATTAATTAGCTAATTAACGGTACTCTCATTGTTTTATTATCTCAATGTCGCGATGAGTCATCGTGTGTGTGTGTCGTTCGAAGTTTTAAAGTCCCTCCGCCAACTAAAACGCCAGGAGAACCCTGGCGCTATGGGCACAATAGAGTCTGGACTTCTCTAGATGAGTGTGTTGGTTGATCTGGTGCTGCTGCTGTGTTGTCGCTTCTGTTGTATGTATGTAGATGGTGTGTCGCTTTCGCTCTGTGTAGTTCTCGCTGTGGCGTTGAAGTGGTCTGGAGTGGTCTGGCTTGGTGGTCTGGTGGTCTATTTTCGCTAAGGTGTCATACATCCGCTATTGGTGACTGTCTTGTTTAGGGCCACACCCATCACAGTATGACCCCTGCACCGCACACACCGCCCGATGTCTGTGTCACCCTGTAATCTTCTGTGGCTTGTGAAAAACCACGGTAGAATGTGGGCTTCCGCTGCAACGTAATGACCGAGGTTTATGGTTGAGTATAGGTCCATTGCAGCTTCAGCCCGCGTACCGGTTCCGACTTCAGGGATCTGGAGACATCAGATGATGTGTGCTGTGATGGGACGCAGGAGACACCTTCACATTCAGTCAACCGATATTCAATTCAAACCTGAGAATGACAAGTTCTCAGGTATTGAATATCGGCAGTGCCCTCTACACGACGTGCACATAGTGAAGATCTAGAGAAGCGATGAGTCATCGAAAAAAAAACTCATGCGTGGGTGGGGAATTCTGTGATGTCACCAGAAAAGGGCGGGGCTGACCTCAGGTGACCCCGAAATAGGAGGGGCCATGACATCACGTGACCTATGACGTCTTGGCTGCCCCTGCTATGGTACAGTCGTACTGGTGACTCTATACTACTTCTATATAATAATTACAGGAGAGGAACCATTGGCTGACCATTAACCTGTCCACACGGCGTATCTGGTGTTACCGATGTGAGTCGGAGGTCTCCACAGAGATTAATAACCCACCATTCATGTATGTGTTTATTCCTAGAATAGTTATATATTAAGTTTATCCGCGTGTTTTATACCTGGTTCGTCATTCATTGTCCGTCTGTCTGTCTGTCTGTCTGTCTGTCTGTGAACTATTTTTGTGAGGAATTGTTAGAGACACTGTGAACTATTGCTGTGAGGACTTGTTAGAGACAATACACTACATCAATATTTTTCAAATCTAAACATTCAAAGCTTGATTCATGATGAGAACTCGAGTTTGTATTCTTTAATTTTTGTGTGTACATGCATTGCCCTTCTACTGCATACTGTCGTTTGTACTCATCTATACTCGTTAATGTTCAATCTTGCTATCAGATTCAGGGAGTAAAATCTGATTAGGTTAAAAGTCCAGAAGCACTGAATTAATCCAATGCTAGGGGAATTAATATGTCGCCAGTTGTCAATCATTTATCCATTTTAACCAATCAAACCAATACTATACCTCCGACAAACAATAGCATGTGCAAAAGTATAATAAAGCACGTGCAAACTGTATTATAATATAACATATTGTCAATATACTCCGACATCAACAAAAGGGCGAAGATTTCTAAGTACTGACATGTTAATTACCTTGGTAATAGATGCATATGTACCTTCTTCACAACATACACATATTCTAATATAATCTCTTGAACATAAAAGAAATGTACAGTTTAAAAAAACGCACCAGTCTAAGCCAAATAAACAATCCTAAGAGAAAAACATACAACCTCCGCCCTAGCTCGTTATTAACTTGGCTTAATATGTATACATAAAGGTGAAAATCATTTTGTGTTTTACATATATTTCAGAATAAAGGAAACTATTGCAAACACAGAAGCAAACATGGCGGAAGTACGTTTAACCTGCGAAAGGCATTCAAACAACAAGGTGGATTCATTCTGTGAGGACCATTTACAGTTGTGCTGCTACTTATGCGAGAAGTATTTACATAGCAGCTGCACCAAAACTATATCTATTGGATTGGCTGAAAACAAGTACCGACAACCATCAAACGTACAGCCCGTATGTGAAACACTCTCAGATCTAAAACAACAGTTTCAAATATGTAAAGTAAAGAGGGAAAAAGAATTACAAGAGTTTGTAGAACAGCAAAATGTGTTTGCTCAGAGTTTAACAGAAGTTCATGAAGGAGTTGTTCGAAAAATTGATAATATGACAAACACCGTTCTCCAAGAAAAGGAAGGCAAGTGCAGAGGAAGAATGGATGCGTTAAAAGCTGATATTGGTGTTTGTAATGCGGTGATTCCGCAATTGGGGAAGACAAAAGAAATAGTGGAACGCGGCGTTGATGGGGTAGGCCTTTTAGTGGAGTTACACCGGGCAAGCGTCTTAATTGACTCCGATTACAGCAAGCACCTCAGTGACATGCTTGAGAGTAGGGAACACGTGGAAATAACATTTAAACCGAATTCCAACCTTCTGAAGTTCCTTGATACTGAAACTGAAATTGGAAAAATTGACATTAAATTTCAACACAGTATTACGGCTGTAGAAGACTCACACACTGAGCAGTGGTATTCCCGACTTTATAGCATAGTACATATCATGTTCTTGTTTATGTACATGCATTTCGTCTACGTAGCACATGGATTTGTGGCCCATTTATACACATGTGTATATTTCTATAGGGATATGTATGGTTATGCCAAACAGTGCGCTCATTCACTTTCAACATTTCTTCATGAAAAGGGTTTGACATTCGTAATTTGTATTACTATTATTAAATTGTCAGCCGACTTAATACGTGTACAATATAGCAAAACTTACGTTAATATACAAACACAAGATGATGTCAGTGACTCTTTTGTTACAGACATAAATTTCTTACCAAATGGTAACTTACTTATATCTGATCGTGCAAACAACAAGATTAAAATAATCAATATTCAACACTATAATGAGTCCATTTTTAGAGAGTACGAGATTAATCCAATGGACAAGGACATTATATCTTATCGGGTTAAGGACCCGTTTCGAGTAACATCTATTTCTAACACAAAATTGGTGGTCTCCTCTTTTTCTCCACCGTCTCCACCGTCCACTTTCATTATGGATATCGAAAGTAATGAGCCTACTGTCACAACAATAATCACCGAAGACGCAGATTGCCGAGGCATGTCCGTTTACGACGGGAAGTTATATCTGGCCTGTTCGTCGAAGAACCGAGACTCGTCGAGTTTCCTTCTTATAACAGATATGGATGGACGTACACTCGACAAGATTATTGCTCCAGCTGGTGTTATACCAGCACCATCTCGTGTAGTGATCACTGAAAATAACATGTACATTGACGATTCGGTTACGGGAATGAATGTATTTTATAGAAATGGCACCTTCTTAGGAAAGAGTGGACGCATCCAAAGTGCAACAAAAGGCTTTACGTTTGTCAATGATACCTTATATTATATTAGAAAACAAGATAAAGTCCTTGAACTATCGTGCATAGAACTGCAGAATGAAGAATTTTTAAATAACCGTACAACAACGAGAAATATGATGTGGCTAGACAGCGTTCCTTCTAGCGGTATGTCTTACTACCAAACAAGTAACATGATGGTAAAGAATAGCGAGTTTTACAACAGAGTGACACTATTTCGCGTCTAGGCTGACATACAAAGGTGAATACATATAGTGAAACTATGTCATGTATAGCCTAGTTTACAGTGCCATTAAAGAAAACACACTGCACCAGTGCATGTGTAATAGGACTCAGTTTGGGTGTATGTATATAGATATGTTTACTGTCTCGCCGCAGAGCTATCTTTTATGTCGATATCGGTAGAGCATCCGCTTCACATGCAAGGGGTCCCGAGTACAAACCCACTGAGTGCCTAAATATGTACGTGTAATTTTTCCGGTCCTATTACACGTGTCACATGTTTGTAAACAGAAAAACTATTGGTGAAATGTTCCAAATCCTCTCCAGAACTATTGTATATTGTCTATATGTTAACAGTTATTATTTAGCAATGTTCTTCATATCCCGACTATCAAGTTTATTCAAACGAAGTTGTTTTTTAGAATGATACATGTAAGTATAGAAGAAGATTCTGTATTCACCTCGTAATAGGTCTAGTGAGGTTTTGTGCATATTACTGTGATTCAGAAAATACGATTTACATTATGTTTTTGTATTGTCTTGATATAACGTGCATTCAAATAAGAAATGGAATTCGTCTTCAAGTAAATCACAGGTATTACATTTTCTATTCTCTCTTATAGTTTTAGTTGGTTTAGTCCAGCGACCTGCTTCAATTTAATTCTTAAATTCGTTAAAGCTCTTAATTTTGTCAGCTATTCTAACTTTTCGTACATTTACACAATTTAAATAAGGTTGAAATTTAAAATCTGAATAGGTTCGATAAAAAATTGCTCTGCTCGAGGTATGTAAACGTTCATTCCAGTTTTGCATAAAAGTATCATTTAAACGTTACTTCAACGCTTGAAGAAAACAGTTTGTATCACCAGCTTCATGTGCATACCATACATCATTCAACCCAAGTTGGAACAATTCATCTCTTATACGTGCAGCCCAATTTGTTTTTATGAGAAAAACATTTAAATCATTTAACATCATATTATAAACAATAAAATTATATTTTCTGTCATTTGACTAAAGTCTTTAACCAATGACTGCAATAAAAACACGACGTGTCCTGTAGTTAACTCGACCTAATTCCCCATAAAGTAATTTTGAGTTGATTGCTTAACACAAAGAATGTATTTGTAAAACTGTAGGTGTACTCTTTCTATCTGATTTGCATGTATGAAACTCCAGACTTCGCTTCCATAATTTAATATTCGAGTTACTAATTTATCAAATAATTTCAATGTAAGCAGAACAGTTATGTTTTCAAAATTAGATAAATACCTTTTTAACTTAAATATTGCTTTTTGCGCTGGACCGGATAGTGTGTACACTAGATCAAGTTTATTTAAATGATGTGAAAAATTGCACAGCACCAGGGGGTCCTATGCTTGTATATAGAGATATAAATAGGGAAACGTGTTTAAAATACCTTTCTTAAGAATGGTTGTACATATCTTAACAGTTGTTTTTGAGAAAATATAGTTGTACCGGTATCGCAGAATATCAAGTTTGTTCAAATGAAGTTTCTGAAGGTGAAAAACGGTCTCGCCCCGGTCGTCCTGTGTTTGTCATCAACAAACGTGAGTATGATCTATTTTTATTTCTTTTAACAAGAACAACAGAGATTTTTTCGAAAATCTTTGAATTCGTTTCCCGTGCAGGCATATTTATACTTCATGTAGAAAACAATTTCGCCTTTTAAAAGTGTAAATTATAGCGGCTAGAACTTTTCTCCTGTCGATAGTTGGTGCAGGTTTTTCAAAGGATCATACTTTCAACTTGTTTTTGGAACCTATTTGCATTCAAGAAGTATTTCGATGGTGAATATCACTCGAATACCGTCCATATATTGCGTATGCCCTAAATGTGAATGTTAAAGTTTTAATCCGAGTGATTTATGGTCAATTATCTCGAGGTAGGGGAGCGAACGAGCTGGGGGTAGAGCGAACGACAGGAGAAAAATTCTAACCGCTATAATTTACACCTTTAAAAGGCGAAATTGTATTCTACATGAAGTAAAAATATGCCTACACAAAAACCCATTCCCCGATTTTTGAAAAAATCTCTTGTTCTTGTTAAAATAAATAATAGTAGATCATACTCACGTTTGTTGATGAAAACCGAGCTTTCGCTCCTTCCCGGAAGTGGCTTTCGCTCAATTTTCATTGTTCTCCTTTTGGTTGTGGAGCGAATGTTTACCAGGCGTGTAATAGAGATAATAGTGAAAACTGTTAACCTCAATAAATAGTGTACATAGTGTAGTTCTTTTGTTGTTGCTTTTTTGTCTCACCTTTCCGAAGAGAAACAGGTGTTGCTTTTTCGGCGGCGGCGGGCCATTCAAGGTTTGCGTTTAGATCATTTTCTCACAAACTCTATGCACTAGACCTTTTAAACTTTACTTATAGTTGTATCTTGGGTGGTACATTGCAACGTGATGAAGCAAATGTGGAAGTGACCTTGACCCTCCAAGCCAAGGGCAGATAACTTAATAATTTTTACGTTCAACTTTTGCGTTTAGGTCACTTTTTCACGAACTGTATGCACTAGACCTTTCAAACTTTGCTTATAGTTGTATCTTGGGTGGTGCATCGCAACGTGATGAAGCAAATGTGGATGTGACCATGACCCTCAAAGCATAGGGCAGATAACTTAACAATCTTTACGTTCAACTGTTGCGTTTAGGTCACTTTTTCACGAACTGTATGCACTAGACCTTTAAAACTTCCCTTATAGTAGTATCTTGGGTGGTATATTGCAACGTGATGAATCAAATGTGGAAGTGACCTTGACCCTCCAAGCAAATGGTAGATAACTTAATAATTTTTGCGTTCAACTTTTGCGTTTAGGTCACTTTTTCACGAACTGTATGCACTAGACCTTTTAAACTTTGCTTATAGTTGTATCTTGGTGGTACATTGCAACGTGACATAGCAGATGCGGATGTGACCTTCACCCTCCAAGCAAAGGGCAGATAACTTAATAATTATACAATCAAATTTTGTGTTTACATCAATTTCTTAGGAACTGTATGTACCAGACCTTTCTTTCAAACTTTCCTTATAGTTGTTTCTTGGGTAGTACATCGCTATGTGACATATTAGATGCAGGTGTGACCTTCGCCGGAAATCAGTAATTTTGGGATGTAGTTTTTTTTCCTCTTTTTTTTTTTAAATCTCCCTCCTTCCTTCCCTCCCTACCTTCCCTCCCCCATCCTAAATGTAAACTGTTTTTTATGCCCCGCCACGAAAGTGATGCCTGCATATAGTGTTACCCTTGTTTGTTGTTTTTTTCTCATAAGAAACCTTTTCCCTTTAAATGGGAGCTTTTTCTTTTTTCATTATTATTATTTTTATTTTATTTCATTTATTGATATTTTTATTGATTTGGTTATTATTAATATTTTATTTATTTTTTTGTATTTCAATTTTTTTTTATTTTGAACACTCTAGCAAATTCATTGATTATTTGATCTTTATTAAACGTTGTCAGTGACTTTATATCAATGAATGATCGGACTTGTTGTTTTTTTTTGATTTGTTTTTTCAATATCGTTTTGTTTTCTTACTGGTTTTTTTCTCATAATAAACCTTCTTTTCTTTCTCTTTTAAATGGGAGATTAGGTGCCCTTGTTGGATCAGTTTTACATATTACGGGAAGAACTTCTTCTTGCATATCATCACCGTGTTCCGGTTATAATATTTTTGGTGGAGTTATGGCCATTTTAAGGTTTTGCTACACAAACTTTGTCCGGACTAGTTCCACTGAACCCCTGGCCGGATTTCAGAGAAACATTGATGGATGATCAGTACAAAGCCTAGTTGTGCATATCATCACCATGTTCCAGTTGAACAATTTTTGGCAGAGTCTGCTGAACCCTTGGCCGGACGAAACTTGGCAAGGATGATCTGTATCAAGCTTAGTTGTGCATATCATCACCGTATTCCTGTTGAATGATTTTTGGGGGAGTTATGGCCCTTTAAAGGTTTTTATACACCAGCTTTGTCCCTACTACTTCTCCTAATCCGCCAGTAGAGCGTCCACAGGCCCACTTGGGCCTCTTGTATTTTTTTTTATAGAATGGCATTTTGTTTTTAAACAAATGCACTTAAATGTCATCTCAGCAAACTGTAAACTCCATTGTTTTTAGTTATTACAAACTTTCATTTAAGCAACATTTATCTTTTATTTGTATTAAAGTCCCGCCCCCGTTAGTGGCGACATGTGAATCCGCGGATTTCTTGTAAATATTTAAGTCTACACGTTTTTTCCGAATTAAGTCCCCGAGGTAAAAAAATAGCCTGGTACATAGAAAAAAGAGCAAATTTTTATTCTTCTAAGGAATCGTGCATTTGTTGACAGTATGTTTTTGTTGAATACACTTAGTGATTAATTTTGCATTCAGTTTAAGAGTGTTCGTCCATGCGTCCGTCCGTTCGAATTACGTCCAAGTTAGGGTACACGTTATTTTTATTGTCACTTTCAAGCCTGGGATATTTATTTTTTAATTTCAATCCCCAGATTAATGGTGATCCAATTAATCACCCCGTACTATGTTTGTGACAAACAGAGTATGAAAGGAGAGGTAAATAAAATGTAGTACGCATGAAATTAGTTTGTGAACAAAGTAATAGAAAAGTATAATCCAGCGAATAAATGCATACTGGAATCAGAGATGTATAAATTGGGAGGTTTTATTTTTCTTTACAATCATAGATGTATATTATACAATTTTGACATACGAATAATGTTAAAAAGGCCCTACTGCAATCCAGAAGCATTTCCAAAAACGAGGTTGAAAATATAGTATGTGCCCTTTAAAATGTCACACTCCAAACACTACAATGTCACACTCCAAACACTACAATGTCACACTCCAAACACTACAATGTCACACTCCAAACACTACAATGTCACACTCCAAACACTACAATGTCACACCCCAAACACTACAATGTCACTGTCCAAACAATACAATGTCACACTCCAAACAATACAATGTCACACTCCAAACAATACAATACAATGTCACACTCCAAACAATACAATGTCACACTCCAAACAATACAATGAGCATTCCGATATAATAGTCAAGTTTTGTTTTGACTTTAAACCTGCTTCCACACATCCAATTAAAAAGAGATTTCGATTATTCTTGCTTATGAAATTTAGGCCTTGAACATTTTCGATATTGTTACCAACTCAAGGGACAAATTCTACCATCACTTTTTGAAAAGAGCAATGTATATAGATTACATTTTTCCATGATAGCAATCTGGAACATGTAGCTTATATAAAAAATATCGAACATTAATAGGTTATCATTGTAGCGCTTTCATATAAGTTTTTGATGTTCATTTTTGAATGTCATGCTTGTGTGAATAATTATTGATGTACTTTTTAAAGATTGCACTTAAGTT
>JAWPHD010024722.1:0-18435 GCA_037043455.1 Cyrtodaria siliqua | reverse complement strand
TATATATTCCGGTCTTACGCATATATAGTCTGTTCTTACGCATATATATTCCGATCTTACGCATATATATTCAGTTCTTACAAATAAATATTCAGTTCTTACACATATATATTCCGTTCTTACGCATATATATTCAGTTCTTACAAATATATATTCAGTTCTTACACATATATATTCAGTTCTTACACATATATATTCAGTTCTTACACATATATATTCCGTTCTTACACATATATATTCAGTTCTTACACATATATATTCCGTTCTTACGCATATATATTCAGTTCTTACACATATATATTCAGTTCTTACACATATATATTCAGTTCTTACACATATATATTCAGTTCTTACACATATATATTCCGTTCTTACACATATATATTCAGTTCTTACACATATATATTCCTTTCTTACGTATATATATTCCGTTCTTACACATATATATTCAGTTCTTACACATATATATTCCGTTCTTACGCATATATATTCAGTTCATACGCATATATATTCAGTTCTTACACATATATATTCCGTTCTTACACATATATATTCGGTTCTTACACATATATATTCAGTTCTTACACATATATATTCAGTTCTTACACATATATATTCAGTTCTTACACATATATATTCCGTTCTTACGCATATATATTCAGTATTTACACATATATATTCAGTTCTTACACATATATATTCAGTCCTCACACATATATATTTATTTCTTACACATATATATTTCATTCTTACGCATATATATTCCGTTCTTACACATATATATTCTGTTCTAATACATATATATTCCGTTCTTACGCATATATATTCCGTTCTTACACATATATATTCCGTTCTTACGCATATATATTCAGTTCTTACACATATATATTCAGTTCGTAAACATATATATTCAGTTCTTACACATATATATTCAGTTCTTACACATATATATTCAGTTCTTACACATATATATTCAGTTCTTACGCATATATCCAGTTCTTACGCATATATATTCAGTTCTTACGCATATATATTCAGTTCTTACACATATATATTCAGTTCTTACGCATATATATTCCGATCTTACGCATATATATTCAGTTCTTACACATATATATTCAGTTCTAACACATATATATTCAGTTCTTACACATATAAATTCAGTTCTTACAGATATATATTCCGTTCTTACGCATATATATTCAGTTCTTACGCATATATATTCAGTTCTTACGCATATATTCAGTTCTTACGCATATATATTCAGTACTTACGCATATATATTCAGTTCTTACACATATATATTCCATTCTTACGCATATATATTCCGTTCTTACTCATATATATTCAGTTCTTACGCATATATATTCCGATCTTACGCATATATATTCAGTTCTTACAAATATATTCAGTTTTTACACATATATATTCAGTTCTTACACATATATATTCAGTTCTTACACATATATATTCAGTTCTTACACATATATATTCCATTCTTACGCATATATATTCCGTTCTTACACATATATATTCTGTTCTTACACATATATATTCCGTTCTTACGCATATATATTCAGTTCTTACGCATATATATTCCGATCTTACGCATATATATTCAGTTCTTACACATATATATTCAGTTCTTACACATATATATTCAGTTCTTACACATATATATTCAGTTCTTACACATATATATTCAGTTCTTACACATATATATTCAGTTCTTACACATATATATTCCGTTCTTACGCATATAAATTCAGTTCTTACACATATATATTCAGTTCTTACACATATATATTCCGTTCTTACGCATATATATTCCGTCCTTACGCATATATATTCCGTTCTTACGCATATATATTCCGTTCTTACGCATATATTCTGTTCTTACGCATATATTCAGTTCTTACGCATATATATTCCGTTCTTACGCATATATATTCCGTTCTTACACATATATATTCAGTTCTTGCACATATATATTCAATTCTTACGCATATATATTCAGTTCTTACACATATATATTCCGTTCTTACGCATATATATTCAGTTCTTACACATATATATTCAGTTCTTACACATATATATTCAGTTCTTACACATATATATTCAGTTCTTACACATATATATTCAGTTCTCACACATATATATTTATTTCTTACACATATATATTTCATTCTGACGCTTATATATTCCGTTCTTACACATATATATTCTGTTCTAATACATATATATTCAGTTCTTACGCATATATATTCCGTTCTTACGCATATATATTCAGTTCTTACACATATATATTCAGTTCTTACACATATAAATTCCGTTCTTACGCATATATATTCCGTTCTTACGCATATATATTCCGTTCTTACGCATATAAATTCCGTTCTTACGCATATATATTCCGTTCTTACGCATATAAATTCCGTTCTTACGCATATATATTCCGTTTCTACGCATATATATTCCGTTCTTACGCATATATATTCAGTTCTTAGGCATATATATTCCGTTCTTACGCATATATATTCAGTTCTTACGCATATATATTCCGTTCTTACAGATATATATTCAGTTCTTACACTTATATATTCAGTTCTTACACATATATCTTCAGTTCTTACACATATATATTCCGTTCTTACGCATATATATTCCGTTCTTACGCATATATATTCCGTTCTTACGCATATATATTCCGTTCTTACGCATATAAATTCCGTTCTTACGCATATATATTCCGTTCTTACGCATATATATTCCGTTCTTACGCATATAAATTCCGTTCTTACGTATATATATTCCGTTCTTACGCATATATATTCAGTTCTTACGCATATATATTCCGTTCTTACGCATATATATTCCGTTCTTACGCATATATATTCAGTTCTTACGCATATATTTTCCGTTCTTACGCATATATATTCCGTTCTTACGCATATATATTCCGTTCTTACGCATATAAATTCCGTTCTTACGCATATATATTCCGTTCTTACGCATATATATTCCGTTCTTACGCATATAAATTCCGTTCTTACGCATATATATTCCGTTCTTACGCATATATATTCCGTTCTTACGCATATATATTCAGTTCTTAGGCATATATATTCAGTTCTTACGCATATATATTCCGTTCTTACGCATATATATTCCGTTCTTACGCATATATATTCCGTTCTTACGCATATAAATTCCGTTCTTACGCATATATATTCCGTTCTTACGCATATATATTCCGTTCTTACGCATATATATTCAGTTCTTAGGCATATATATTCCGTTCTTACACATATATATTCAGTTCTTACACATATATATTCCGTTCTTACAGATATATATTCAGTTCTTACACTTATATATTCAGTTCTTACACATATATCTTCAGTTCTTACACATATATATTCAGTTCTTACGCATATATATTCCGTTCTTACGCATATATATTCCGTTCTTACGCATATATATTCCGTTCTTACGCATATAAATTCCGTTCTTACGCATATATATTCCGTTCTTACGCATATATATTCCGTTCTTACGCATATAAATTCCGTTCTTACGCATATATATTCCGTTCTTACGCATATATATTCCGTTCTTACGCATATATATTCAGTTCTTAGGCATATATATTCCGTTCTTACGCATATATATTCAGTTCTTACACATATATATTCAGTTCTTACAGATATATATTCAGTTCTTACACTTATATATTCAGTTCTTACACATATATCTTCAGTTCTTACAATTATATTCCGTTCTTACGCATATATATTCCGTTCTTACGCATATATATTCAGTTCTTACACATATATATTCCGTTCTTACGCATATATATTCAGTTCTTACACATATATATTCAGTTCTTACACATATATATTCAGTACTTACACATATATATTCAGTTCTTACACATATATATACAGTTCTTACACATATATATTCAGTTCTTACGCATATATATTCAGTTCTTACGCATATATTCAGTTCTTACACATATATATTCAGTTCTAACACATATATATTCAGTTCTTACACATATATATTCAGTTCTTACAGATATATATTCCGTTCTTACACATATATATTCAGTTCTTACACATATATATTCCATTCTTACGCATATATATTCCGTCCTTACACATATATATTCAGTTCTTACACATATATTTTCCGTTCTTACGCATATATATTCCGTTCTTACGCATATATATTCCGTTCTTACGCATATATATTCCGTTCTTACGCATATATATTCCATTCTTACGCATATATATTCAGTTATTACACATATATATTCAGTTCTTACACATATATATTCAGTTCTAACACATATATATTCAGTTCTTACAAATATATATTCAGTTCTTACAGATATATATTCCGTTCTTACACATATATATTCAGTTCTTACACATATATATTCCATTCTTACGCATATATATTCCGTCCTTACACATATATACTCAGTTCTTACACATATATATTCCGTTCTTACGCATATATATTCAGTTCTTACGCATATATATTCAGTTCGTACACATATATATTCAGTTCTTACACATATATATTCCGTTCTTACGCATATATATTCAGTTCTTACACATATATATTCCGTTCTTACGCATATATATTCAGTTCTTACACATATATATTCAGTTCTTACACATATATATTCAGTTCTTACACATATATATTCAGTTCTTACACATATATATTCAGTTCTTACGCATATATATTCAGTTCTTACGCATATATTCAGTTCTTACACATATATATTCAGTTCTAACACATATATATTCAGTTCTTACACATATATATTCAGTTCTTACACATATATATTCCGTTCTTACACATATATATTCCGTTCTTACGCATATATATTCCATTCTTACGCATATATTCAGTTCTTACACATATATATTCAGTTCTTACGCATATATATTCCGTTCTTACGCATATATATTCCGATCTTACGCATATATATTCCGTTCTTACACATATATATTCAGTTCTTACACATATATATTCCGTTCTTACGCATATATATTCCGTTCTTACGCATATATATTCCGTTCTTACGCATATATATTCCGTTCTTACGCATATATATTCAGTTCTTACACATATATATTCCGTTCTTACGCATATATATTCCGTTCTTACGCATATATATTCCGTTCTTACGCATATATATTCAGTTCTTACACATATATATTCAGTTCTTACACATATATATTCAGTTCTAACACATATATATTCAGTTCTTACACATATATATTCAGTTCTTACAGATATATATTCCGTTCTTACACATATATATTCAGTTCTTACACATATATATTCCATTCTTACGCATATATATTCCGTCCTTACACATATATATTCAGTTCTTACGCATATATATTCAGTTCTTACACATATATATTCCGTTCTTACGCATATATATTCAGTTCTTACGCATATATATTCAGTTCTTACAAATATATATTCAGTTCTTACACATATATATTCAGTTCTTACACATATATATTCAGTTCTGACACATATATATTCAGTTCTTACACATATATATTCTATTATTACGCATATATATTCCGTTCTTACACATATATATTCAGTTCTTACACATATATATTCCGTTCTTACGCATATATATTCAGTTCTTACGCATATATATTCCGATCTTACGCATATATATTCAGTTCTAACACATATATATTCATATCTTACACATATATATTCAGTTCTTACACATATATATTCAGTTCTTACGCATATATATTCAGTATTTACACATATATATTCAGTTCTTACACATATATATTCAGTTCTTACACATATATATTTATTTCTTACACATATATATTCCATTCTTACGCATATATATTCCGTTCTTACACATATATATTCAGTTCTAATACATATATATTCCGTTCTTACGCATATATATTCCGTTCTTACGCATATATAATCCGTTCTTACGAATATATATTCCGTTCTTACGCATATATATTCCGTTCTTACGCATATATATTTAGTTCTTACGCATATATATTCCGTTCTTACTCATATATATTCAGTTCTTACACATATATATTCAGTTCTTACACATATATATTCAGTTCTTACACATATATATTCAGTTCTTACAAATATATATTCAGTTCTTACTCATATATATTCAGATAATACACATATATATTCAGTTCTTACACATATATATTCCGTTCTTACGCATATATATTCCGTTCTTACGCATATATATTCCGTTCTTACGCATATATATTCCGTTCTTACGCATATATATTCCGTTCTTACGCATATATATTCCATTCTTACGCATATATATTCAGTTCTTACACATATATATTTAGTTCTTACGCATATATATTCCGTTCTTACGCATATATATTCCATTCTTACGCATATATATTCCATTCTTACGCATATATATTCAGTTCTTACACATATATATTCAGTTCTAACACATATATATTCAGTTCTTACATATCTATATTCGTTCTTACACATATATATTCAGTTCTTACACATATGTATTCCATTCTTACGCATATATTCAGTTCTTACACATATATATTCAGTTCTTACGCATATATATTCCGTTCTTACGCATATATATTCCGTTCTTACGCATATATATTCCGATCTTACGCATATATATTCCGTTCTTACGCATATATATTCCGTTCTTACGCATATATATTCCATTCTTACGCATATATATTCAGTTCGTACACATATATATTCAGTTCTTACACATATATATTCCGTTCTTACGCATATATATTCAGTTCTTACACATATATATTCCGTTCTTACGCATATATATTCAGTTCTTACACATATATATTCAGTTCTTACACATATATATTCAGTTCTGACACATATATATTCAGTTCTTACACATATATATTCAGTTCTTACGCATATATATTCAGTTCGTACGCATATATTCAGTTCTTACACATATATATTCATTTCTAACACATATATATTCAGTTCTTACACATATATATTCAGTTTTTACAGATATATATTCCGTTCTTACGCATATATATTCAGTTCTTACGCATATATTCAGTTCTTACACATATATATTCAGTTCTAACACATATATATTCAGTTCTTACACATATATATTCAGTTCTTACAGATATATATTCCGTTCTTACACATATATATATTCCGTTCTTACACATATATTCCATTCTTACGCATATATATTCCGTCCTTACACATATATATTCAATTCTTACACATATATATTCCGGTCTTACGCATATATATTCCGTTCTTACGCATATATATTCCGTTCTTACGCATATATATTCCGTTCTTACGCATATATATTCCATTCTTACGCATATATATTCAGTTATTACACATATATATTCAGTTCTTACACATATATATTCAGTTCTAACACATATATATTCAGTTCTTACAAATATATATTCAGTTCTTACAGATATATATTCCGTTCTTACACATATATATTCAGTTCTTACACATATATATTCCATTCTTACGCATATATATTCCGTCCTTACACATATATATTCAGTTCTTACACATATATATTCCGTTCTTACGCATATATATTAAGTTCTTACGCATATATATTCAGTTTGTACACATATATATTCAGTTCTTACACATATATATTCCGTTCTTACGCATATATATTCAGTTCTTACACATATATATTCCGTTCTTACGCATATATATTCAGTTCTTACACATATTTATTCAGTTCTTACACATATATATTCAGTTCTTACACATATATATTCAGTTCTTACACATATATATTCAGTTCTTACGCATATATATTCTGTTCTTACGCATATATTCAGTTCTTACACATATATATTCAGTTCTAACACATATATATTCAGTTCTTACACATATATATTCAGTTCTTACACATATATATTCCGTTCTTACACATATATATTCCGTTCTTACGCATATATATTCCATTCTTACGCATATATTCAGTTCTTACACATATATATTCAGTTCTTACGCATATATATTCCGTTCTTACGCATATATATTCCGATCTTACGCATATATATTCCGTTCTTACACATATATATTCAGTTCTTACACATATATATTCAGTTCTTACGCATATATATTCCGTTCTTACGCATATATATTCCGTTCTTACGCATATATATTCCGTTCTTACGCATATATATTCCGTTCTTACACATATATATTCCGTTCTTACGCATATATATTCCGTTCTTACGCATATATATTCCGTTCTTACGCATATATATTCCATTCTTACGCATATATATTCAGTTCTTACACATATATATTCAGTTCTTACACATATATATTCAGTTCTAACACATATATATTCAGTTCTTACACATATATATTCAGTTCTTACAGATATATATTCCGTTCTTACACATATATATTCAGTTCTTACACATATATATTCCATTCTTACGCATATATATTCCGTCCTTACACATATATATTCAGTTCTTACGCATATATATTCAGTTCTTACACATATATATTCCGTTCTTACGCATATATATTCAGTTCTTACGCATATATATTCAGTTCTTACGCATATATATTCCGATCTTACGCATATATATTCAGTTCTTACAAATATATATTCAGTTCTTACACATATATATTCAGTTCTTACACATATATATTCAGTTCTGACACATATATATTCAGTTCTTACACATATATATTCTATTCTTACGCATATATATTCCGTTCTTACACATATATATTCAGTTCTTACACATATATATTCCGTTCTTACGCATATATATTCAGTTCTTACGCATATATATTCCGATCTTACGCATATATATTCAGTTCTAACACATATATATTCAGTTCTTACAAATATATATTCAGTTCTTACTCATATATATTCAGTTCATACACATATATATTCAGTTCTTACACATATATATTCCGTTCTTACGCATATATATTCCGTTCTTACGCATATATATTCCGTTCTTACGCATATATATTCCGTTCTTACGCATATATATTCCGTTCTTACGCATATATATTCCATTCTTACGCATATATATTCAGTTCTTACACATATATATTTAGTTCTTACGCATATATATTCCGTTCTTACGCATATATATTCCATTCTTACGCATATATATTCCATTCTTACGCATATATATTCAGTTCTTACACATATATATTCAGTTCTAACACATATATATTCAGTTCTTAAATATCTATATTCCGTTCTTACACATATATATTCAGTTCTTACACATATGTATTCCATTCTTACGCATATATTCAGTTCTTACACATATATATTCAGTTCTTACGCATATATATTCCGTTCTTACGCATATATATTCCGTTCTTACGCATATATATTCCGATCTTACGCATATATATTCCGTTCTTACGCATATATATTCCGTTCTTACGCATATATATTCCATTCTTACGCATATATATTCAGTTCGTACACATATATATTCAGTTCTTACACATATATATTCCGTTCTTAAGCATATATATTCAGTTCTTACACATATATATTCCGTTCTTACGCATATATATTCAGTTCTTACACATATATATTCAGTTCTTACACATATATATTCAGTTCTTACACATATATATTCAGTTCTTACACATATATATTCAGTTCTTACGCATATATATTCAGTTCGTACGCATATATTCAGTTCTTACACATATATATTCATTTCTAACACATATATATTCAGTTCTTACACATATATATTCAGTTTTTACAGATATATATTCCGTTCTTACGCATATATATTCAGTTCTTACGCATATATTCAGTTCTTACACATATATATTCAGTTCTAACACATATATATTCAGTTCTTACACATATATATTCAGTTCTTACAGATATATATTCCGTTCTTACACATATATATATTCCGTTCTTACACATATATATTCCATTCTTACGCATATATATTCCGTCCTTACACATATATATTCAATTCTTACACATATATATTCCGTTCTTACGCATATATATTCCGTTCTTACGCATATATATTCCGTTCTTACGCATATATATTCCGTTCTTACGCATATATATTCCATTCTTACGCATATATATTCAGTTATTACACATATATATTCAGTTCTTACACATATATATTCAGTTCTAACACATATATATTCAGTTCTTACAAATATATATTCAGTTCTTACAGATATATATTCCGTTCTTACACATATATATTCAGTTCTTACACATATATATTCCATTCTTACGCATATATATTCCTTCCTTACACATATATATTCAGTTCTTACACATATATATTCCGTTCTTACGCATATATATTCAGTTCTTACGCATATATATTCAGTTCGTACACATATATTCAGTTCTTACACATATATATTCCGTTCTTACGCATATATATTCAGTTCTTACACATATATATTCCGTTCTTACGCATATATATTCAGTTCTTACACATATTTATTCAGTTCTTACACATATATATTCAGTTCTTACACATATATATTCAGTTCTTACACATATATATTCAGTTCTTACGCATATATATTCTGTTCTTACGCATATATTCAGTTCTTACACATATATATTCAGTTCTAACACATATATATTCAGTTCTTACACATATATATTCAGTTCTTACACATATATATTCCATTCTTACACATATATATTCCGTTTTTACGCATATATATTCCATTCTTACGCATATATTCAGTTCTTACACATATATATTCAGTTCTTACGCATATATATTCCGTTCTTACGCATATATATTCCGATCTTACGCATATATATTCCGTTCTTACACATATATATTCAGTTCTTACACATATATATTCAGTTCTTACGCTTATATATTCCGTTCTTACGCATATATATTCCGTTCTTACGCATATATATTCCGTTCTTACGCATATATATTCAGTTCTTACACATATATATTCCGTTCTTACGCATATATATTCCGTTCTTACGCATATATATTCCGTTCTTACGCATATATATTCCATTCTTACGCATATATATTCAGTTCTTACACATATATATTCAGTTCTTACACATATATATTCAGTTCTAACACATATATATTCAGTTCTTACACATATATATTCAGTTCTTACAGATATATATTCCGTTCTTACACATATATATTCAGTTCTTACACATATATATTCCATTCTTACGCATATATATTCCGTCCTTACACATATATATTCAGTTCTTACGCATATATATTCAGTTCTTACACATATATATTCCGTTCTTACGCATATATATTCAGTTCTTACGCATATATATTCAGTTCTTACGCATATATATTCCGATCTTACGCATATATATTCAGTTCTTACAAATATATATTCAGTTCTTACACATATATATTCAGTTCTTACACATATATATTCAGTTCTGACACATATATATTCAGTTCTTACACATATATATTCTATTCTTACGCATATATATTCCGTTCTTACACATATATATTCAGTTCTTACACATATATATTCCGTTCTTACGCATATATATTCAGTTCTTACGCATATATATTCCGATCTTACGCATATATATTCAGTTCTAACACATATATATTCAGTTCTTACACATATATATTCAGTTCTTACACATATATATTCAGTTCTTACACATATATATTCAGTTCTTACGCATATATATTCAGTATTTACACATATATATTCAGTTCTTACACATATATATTCAGTTCTTACACATATATATTTATTTCTTACACATATATATTCCATTCTTACGCATATATATTCCGTTCTTACGCATATATATTCCGATCTTACGCATATATATTCAGTTCTTACAAATATATATTCAGTTCTTACACATATATATTCAGTTCTTACACATATATATTCAGTTCTGACACATATATATTCAGTTCTTACACATATATATTCTATTCTTACGCATATATATTCCGTTCTTACACATATATATTCAGTTCTTACACATATATATTCCGTTCTTACGCATATATATTCAGTTCTTACGCATATATATTCCGATCTTACGCATATATATTCAGTTCTAACACATATATATTCAGTTCTTACACATATATATTCAGTTCTTACACATATATATTCAGTTCTTACACATATATATTCAGTTCTTACGCATATATATTCAGTATTTACACATATATATTCAGTTCTTACACATATATATTCAGTTCTTACACATATATATTTATTTCTTACACATATATATTCCATTCTTACGCATATATATTCCGTTCTTACGCATATATATTCCGTTCTTACGCATATATATTCCGTTCTTACGCATATATATTCCGTTCTTACGCATATATATTTAGTTCTTACGCATATATATTCCGTTCTTACTGATATATATTCAGTTCTTACACATATATATTCAGTTCTTACACATATATATTCAGTTCTTACACATATATTTTCAGTTCTTACAAATATATATTCAGTTCTTACTCATATATATTCATTTCATACACATATATATTCAGTTCTTACACATATATATTCCGTTCTTACACATATATATTCAGTTCTTACACATATATATTCCGTTCTTACGCATATATATTCCGTTCTTACGCATATATATTCCGTTCTTACGCATATATATTTAGTTCCTACGCATATATATTCCGTTCTGACGCATATATATTCCATTCTTACGCATATATATTCAGTTCTTACACATATATATTCAGTTCTTACGCATATATATTTAGTTCTTACGCATATATATTCCGTTCTTACGCATATATATTCCATTCTTACGCATATATATTCAGTTCTTACACATATATATTCAGTTCTTACACATATATATTCAGTTCTAACACATATATATTCAGTTCTTACATATCTATATTCCGTTCTTACACATATATATTCAGTTCTTACACATATATATTCAGTTCTTACGCATATATATTCAGTTCTTACGCATATATTCAGTTCTTACACATATATATTCAGTTCTAACACATATATATTCAGTTCTTACACATATATATTCAGTTCTTACAGATATATTTTCAGTTCTTACAAATATATATTCAGTTCTTACTCATATATATTCAGTTCATACACATATATATTCAGTTCTTACACATATATATTCAATTCTTACACATATATATTCCGTTCTTACGCATATATATTCCGTTCTTACGCATATATATTCCGTTCTTACGCATATATATTCCGTTCTTACGCATATATATTCCATTCTTACGCATATATATTCAGTTATTACACATATATATTCAGTTCTTACACATATATATTCAGTTCTAACACATATATATTCAGTTCTTACAAATATATATTCAGTTCTTACAGATATATATTCCGTTCTTACACATATATATTCAGTTCTTACACATATATATTCCATTCTTACGCATATATATTCCGTCCTTACACATATATATTCAGTTCTTACACATATATATTCCGTTCTTACGCATATATATTCAGTTCTTACGCATATATATTCAGTTCGTACACATATATATTCAGTTCTTACACATATATATTCCGTTCTTACGCATATATATTCAGTTCTTACACATATATATTCCGTTCTTACGCATATATATTCAGTTCTTACACATATTTATTCAGTTCTTACACATATATATTCAGTTCTTACACATATATATTCAGTTCTTACACATATATATTCAGTTCTTACGCATATATATTCTGTTCTTACGCATATATTCAGTTCTTACACATATATATTCAGTTCTAACACATATATATTCAGTTCTTACACATATATATTCAGTTCTTACACATATATATTCCGTTCTTACACATATATATTCCGTTCTTACGCATATATATTCCATTCTTACGCATATATTCAGTTCTTACACATATATATTCAGTTCTTACGCATATATATTCCGTTCTTACGCATATATATTCCGATCTTACGCATATATATTCCGTTCTTACACATATATATTCAGTTCTTACACATATATATTCAGTTCTTACGCATATATATTCCGTTCTTAAGCATATATATTCCGTTCTTACGCATATATATTCCGTTCTTACGCATATATATTCAGTTCTTACACATATATATTCCGTTCTTACGCATATATATTCCGTTCTTACGCATATATATTCCGTTCTTACGCATATATATTCCATTCTTACGCATATATATTCAGTTCTTACACATATATATTCAGTTCTTACACATATATATTCAGTTCTAACACATATATATTCAGTTCTTACACATATATATTCAGTTCTTACAGATATATATTCCGTTCTTACACATATATATTCAGTTCTTACACATATATATTCCATTCTTACGCATATATATTCCGTCCTTACACATATATATTCAGTTCTTACGCATATATATTCAGTTCTTACACATATATATTCCGTTCTTACGCATATATATTCAGTTCTTACGCATATATATTCAGTTCTTACGCATATATATTCCGATCTTACGCATATATATTCAGTTCTTACAAATATATATTCAGTTCTTACACATATATATTCAGTTCTTACACATATATATTCAGTTCTGACACATATATATTCAGTTCTTACACATATATATTCTATTCTTACGCATATATATTCCGTTCTTACACATATATATTCAGTTCTTACACATATATATTCCGTTCTTACGCATATATATTCAGTTCTTACGCATATATATTCCGATCTTACGCATATATATTCAGTTCTAACACATATATATTCAGTTCTTACACATATATATTCAGTTCTTACACATATATATTCAGTTCTTACACATATATATTCAGTTCTTACGCATATATATTCAGTATTTACACATATATATTCAGTTCTTACACATATATATTCAGTTCTTACACATATATATTTATTTCTTACACATATATATTCCATTCTTACGCATATATATTCCGTTCTTACGCATATATATTCCGTTCTTACGCATATATATTCCGTTCTTACGCATATATATTCCGTTCTTACGCATATATATTTAGTTCTTACGCATATATATTCCGTTCTTACTGATATATATTCAGTTCTTACACATATATATTCAGTTCTTACACATATATATTCAGTTCTTACACATATATTTTCAGTTCTTACAAATATATATTCAGTTCTTACTCATATATATTCAGTTCATACACATATATATTCAGTTCTTACACATATATATTCCGTTCTTACACATATATATTCAGTTCTTACACATATATATTCCGTTCTTACGCATATATATTCCGTTCTTACGCATATATATTCCGTTCTTACGCATATATATTTAGTTCCTACGCATATATATTCCGTTCTGACGCATACATATTCCATTCTTACGCATATATATTCAGTTCTTACACATATATATTCAGTTCTTACGCATATATATTTAGTTCTTACGCATATATATTCCGTTCTTACGCATATATATTCCATTCTTACGCATATATATTCAGTTCTTACACATATATATTCAGTTCTTACACATATATATTCAGTTCTAACACATATATATTCAGTTCTTACCTATCTATATTCCGTTCTTACACATATATATTCAGTTCTTACACATATATATTCCATTCTTACGCATATATTCAGTTCTTTCACATATATATTCAGTTCTTACGCATATATATTCCGTTCTTACGCATATATATTCCGATCTTACGCATATATATTCCGTTCTTACGCATATATATTCCGTTCTTACGCATATATATTCCATTCTTACGCATATATATTCAGTTCTTACGCATATATATTCAGTTCGTACACATATATATTCAGTTCTTACACATATATATTCCGTTCTTACGCATATATATTCAGTTCTTACACATATATATTCCGTTCTTACGCATATATATTCCATTCTTACGCATATATATTCAGTTCTAACGCATATATATTCAGTTCGTACACATATATATTCAGTTCTTACACATATATATTCCGTTCTTACGTATATATATTCAGTTCTTACACATATATATTCCGTTCTTACGCATATATATTCAGTTCTTACACATGTATATTCAGTTCTTACACATATATATTCAGTTCTTACACATATATATTCAGTTCTTACACATATATATTCAGTTCTTACGCATATATATTCAGTTCTTACGCATATATTCAGTTCTTACACATATATATTCAGTTCTAACACATATATATTCAGTTCTTACACATATATATTCAGTTCTGACACATATATATTCCGTTCTTACACATATATATTCAGTTCTTACACATATATATTCCATTCTTACGCATATATATTCCGTCCTTACACATATATATTCAGTTCTTACACATATATATTCCGTTCTTACGCATATATATTCCGTTCTTACGCATATATATTCCGTTCTTACGCATATATATTCCATTCTTACGCATATATATTCAGTTCTTACACATATATATTCAGTTCTTACACATATATATTCAGTTCTAACACATATATATTCTGTTCTTACACATATATATATTCAGTTCTTACAGATATATATTCCGTTCTTACACATATATATTCAGTTCTTACACATATATATTCCATTCTTACGCATATATATTCCGTCCTTACACATATATATTCAGTTCTTACACATATATATTCCGTTCTTACGCATATATATTCCGTTCTTACGCATATATATTCCGTTCTTACGCATATATATTCCGTTCTTACGCATATATATTCCATTCTTACACATATATATTCAGTTCTTACACATATATATTCAGTACTTACACATATATATTCAGATCTTACACATATATATTCAGTTCTTACGCATATATATTCAGTTCTTACACATATATTCAGTTCTTACGCATATATATTCAGTTCTTACGCATATATATTCAGTTCTTACACATATATATTCCGTTCTTACACATATATTTTCCGTTCTTACACATATATATTCAGTTCTTACACATATATATTCCATTCTTACGCATATATATTCCGTCCTTACACATATATATTCAGTTCTTACACATATATATTCCGTTCTTACGCATATATATTCCGTTCTTACGCATATATATTCCATTCTTACACAACATATATATTCAGTTCTTACACATATATATTCCGTTCTTACGCATATATATTCAGTTCTTACGCATATATATTCCGATCTTACGCATATATATTCAGTTCTTACACATATATATTCAGTTCTTACACATATATATTCAGTTCTTACACATATATATTCAGTTCTTACACATATATATTCAGTTCTTACACATATATATTTATTTCTTACACATATATATTCCATTCTTACGCATATATATTCCGTTCTTACACATATATATTCCGTTTATACGCATATATATTCCGTTATTACGCATATATATTCCGTTCTTACGCATATATATTCCATTCTTACGCATATATTCAGTTCTTACACATATATATTCAGTTCTTACGCATATATATTCCGTTCTTACGCATATATATTCCGTCCTTACGCATATATATTCCGTTCTTACGCATATATATTCCATTCTTACGCATATATATTACAGTTCTTACGGATATATATTCAGTTCGTACACATATATATTCAGTTTTTACACATATATATTCCGTTCTTACGCATATATATTCAGTTCTTACACATATATATTCCGTTCTTACGCATATATATTCAGTTCTTACACATATATATTCAGTTCTTACGCATATATATTCACTTATTACACATATATATTCAGTTCTTACACATATATATTCAGTACTTACACATATATATTCAGTTATAACACATATATATTCAGTTCTTACACATATATATTCAGTTCTTACACATATATATTCCATTCTTACGCATATATATTCCGTCCTTACACATATATATTCAGTTCTTACACATATATATTCCGTTCTTACGCATATATATTCCGTTCTTACGCATATATATTCCGTTCTTACGCATATATATTCAGTTCTTACACATATATATTCAGTTCTTACACATATATATTCCGTTCTTACGCATATATATTCCGTTCTTACGCGTATATATTCCGTTCTTACGCATATATATTCCGTTCTTACGCATATATATTCCATTCTTACGCATATGTATTCAGTTCTTACACATATATATTCAGTTCTTACACATATATATTCAGTTCTAACACATATATATTCAGTTCTTACACATATATATTCCGTTCTTAAACATATATATTCCGTTCTTACGCATATATATTCAGTTCTTACACATATATATTCAGTTCTTACACATA
>JAWPHD010024721.1:0-18435 GCA_037043455.1 Cyrtodaria siliqua | reverse complement strand
TGGCTTGTCATGGCTTGTACATGCAACTTCTGGGCTCACTGAGAAGCGATTAACGTTGTGTCTTGATACAGGTTTGCTGCAATAATTTATAACAATAGTCATATTAACAATCATAACAACAAAGCCAGATAATATTGTACATATTCTTTACGTATTACTATTATGAATAATAATCATATGTACTATCAGATCGCGTAAAATCTAAGTTATCTCTGTTTGTCCTATTTTCCCGTACACGTATTACGTCCCTTGCAATGAAATGTCAACAAGTATCATTCTGCGTGCCATAGAGCGCCCGTTTCATTTCTGACTTGTGCATATCTGTTGAAAGTACGTATACATATGAAAACCGTACGGTGGAACGCATTGTTGGCTTGTCATGGCTTGGACATGCAACTTCTGGCTCACTTGAGAAGCGAATTAACGTTGTGTCTTGATACCGGTTTGGTGCAATAATTATAACAATAGTTATATTAACAGTCATAACAACAAGCCAGATATATTGTACATTCCTGTACGTATTACTATTATGAATAAAAATCATATGTACTATCAGATCGCGTAAAATCTAAGTTATCTCTGTTTGTCCTATTTTCCGTACACGTATTACGTCCCTTGGCAATGAAATGTCAACAAGTATCATTCTGCGTGCCATAGAGTGCACGTTTCATTCTGACTTGTGGATATCTGTTGAAGTACGTATACATATGAAAAACATACGGTGGAACGCATTGTTGGCTTGTCATGGCTTGTACATGCAACTCTGGCTCACTTGAGAAGCGATTAACGTTGTGTCTTGATACAGGTTTGCTGCAATAATTATAACAATAGTCGATATTAACAATCATAACAACAAGCCAGATAATATTGTACATATTCTATACGTATTACTATTATGAATAATAATCATATGTACTATCAGATCGCGTAAAAATCTAAGTTATCTCTGTTTGTCTATTTTCCCGTACACGTATTACGTCCCTTGCCAATGAAATGTCAACAAGTATCATTCTGCGTGCCATAGAGCGCCGTTCATTTCTGACTTGTGCATATCTGTTGAAAGTAGTATACATATGAAAAACGTACGTGGAACGCATTGTTGGCTTGTCATGGCTTGTACATGCAACTTCCTGGGCTCACTTGAGAAGCGATTAACGTTGTGTCTTGATACAGGTTTGCTGCAATAATTAAACAATAGTCATATTAACAATCATAACAACAAGCCAGATAATATTGTACTATTTCTTTACGTATTACTATTATGAATAATAATCATATGTACTATCAGATCGCGTAAAAATCTAAGTTATCTCTGTTTGTCCTATTTTCCCGTACACGTATTACGTCCCTTGCAATGAAATGTCAACAAGTATCATTCTGCGTGCCATATAATGCACGTTTCATTTCTGAGTGTGCATATCTGTTGAAAGTGCGTATACATATGAAAACTTACGGTGGAACGCATTGTTGGCTTGTCAGGCTTGTACATGCAACTTCTGGGCTCACTTGAAAGCGATTAACGTTGTGTCTTGATACAGGTTTGCTGCAATAATTATAACAATAGTCATATTAACAATCATAACAACAACCAGATAATATTGTACATATTCTTTACGTATTACTATTATGAATAATAATCATATGTACTATCAGATCGCGTAAAAATCTAAGTTATCTCTGTTTGTCCTATTTCCCGTACACGTATTACGTCCCTTGGCAATGAAATGTCAACAAGTATCATTCTGCGTGCCATAGAGTGCACGATTCATTTCTGATGTGTGCATATCTGTTGAAAGTGCGTATACATATGAAAAAACTTACGGTGGAACGCATTGTTGCTTGTCATGGCTTGTACATGCAACTTCTGGGCTCACTTGAAAAGCGATTAACGTTGTGTCTTGATACAGGTTTGCTGCAATAATTATAACAATAGTCATATTAACAATCATACAACAAGCCAGATAATATTGTACATATTCTATACGTATTACTAATATTGAATAATAATCATATGTACTTATCAGATCGCGTAAAAATCTAAGTTATCTCTGTTTGTCCTATTTTCCGTACACGTATTACGTCCCTTGGCAATGAAATGTCAACAAGCATCATTCTGCGTGCCATAGAGTGCACGTTTCATTTTCTGATGTGTGCATATCTGTTGAAAGTGCGTATACATATGAAAAAACTTACGGTGGAACGCATTGTTGCTTGTCATGGCTTGTACATGCAACTTCTGGGCTCACTTGAGAAGCGATTAACGTTTGTCTTGATACAGGTTTGCTGCAATAATTATAACAATAGTCATATTAACAATCATAACAACTAGCCAGATAATATTGTACCATATTCTAATACGTATTACTATTATGAATAATAATCATATGTACTATCAGATCGCGTAAAAATCTAAGTTATCTCTGTTTGTCACTTTTTTCCCGTACACGCATTACGTCCCTTGGCAATGAAATGTCAACAAGTATCATTCTGCGTGCCATAGAGTGCACGTTTCATTTCTGACTTGTGGATATCTGTTGAAAGTGCGTATACATATGAAAAACTTACGGTGGAACGCATTGTTGGCTTGTCATGGCTTGTACATGCAACTTCTGGGCTCACTTGAGAAGCGATTAACGTTGTGTCTTGATACAGGTTGCTGCAATAATTATAACAATAGTCATATTAACAATCATAACAACAAGCCAGATAATATTGTACATATTTCTTTACGTATTACTTTTATGAATAATAATCATATGTACTATCAGATCGCGTAAAAATCTAAGTTATCTCTGTTTGTCCTATTTTCCCGTACACGTATTACGTCCCTTGGCAATGAAATGTCAACAAGTATCATTCTGCGTGCCATAGAGTGCACGTTTCATTTCTGATGTGTGCATATCTGTTGAAAGTGCGTATACATATGAAAAACTTACGGTGGAACGCATTGTTGGCTTGTCATGGCTTGTACATGCAACTTCTGGGCTCACTTGAAAAGCGATTAACGTTGTGTCTTGATACAGGTTTGCTGCAATAATTATAACAATAGTCATATTAACAATCATAACAACAAGCCAGATAATATTGTACATATTCTATACGTATTACTATTATGAATAATAATCATATGTACTATCAGATCGCGTAAAAATCTAAGTTATCTCTGTTTGTCCTATTTTCCCGTACACGCATTACGTCCCTTGGCAATGAAATGTCAACAAGTATCATTCTGCGTGCCATAGAGTGCACGTTTCATTTCTGACTTGTGCATATCTGTTGAAAGTACGTATACATATGAAAAACTTACGGTGGAACGCATTGTTGGCTTGTCATGGCTTGTACATGCAACTTCTGGGCTCACTTGAGAAGCGATTAACGTTGTGTATTGATACAGGTTTGCTGCAATAATTATAACAATAGTCATATTAACAATCATAACAACAAGCCAGATAATATTGTACATATTCTATACGTATTACTATTATGAATAATAATCATATGTACTATCAGATCGCGTAAAAATCTAAGTTATCTCTGTTTGTCCTATTTTCCCGTACACGTATTACGTCCCTTGGCAATGAAATGTCAACAAGCATCATTCTGCGTGCCATAGAGTGCACGTTTCATTTCTGATGTGTGCATATCTGTTGAAAGTGCGTATACATATGAAAAACTTACGGTGGAACGCATTGTTGGCTTGTCATGGCTTGTACATGCAACTTCTGGGCTCACTTGAAAAGCGATTAACGTTGTGTCTTGATACAGGTTTGCTGCAATAATTATAACAATAGTCATATTAACAATCATAACAACAAGCCAGATAATATTGTACATATTCTATACGTATTACTATTATGAATAATAATCATATGTACTATCAGATCGCGTAAAAATCTAAGTTATCTCTGTTTGTCCTATTTTCCCGTACACGTATTACGTCCCTTGGCAATGAAATGTCAACAAGTATCATTCTGCGTGCCATAGAGTGCCCGTTTCATTTCTGACTTGTGAATATCTGTTGAAAGTACGTATACATATGAAAAACTTACGGTGGAACGCATTGTTGGCTTGTCATGGCTTGTACATGCAACTTCTGGGCTCACTTGAGAAGCGATTAACGTTGTGTCTTGATACAGGTTTGCTGCAATAATTATAACAATAGTCATATTAACGATCATAACAACAAGCCAGATAATATTGTACATATTCTTTACGTATTACTATTATGAATAATAATCATATGTACTATCAGATCGCGTAAAAATCTAAGTTATCTCTGTTTGTCCTATTTTCCCGTACACGTATTACGTCCCTTGGCAATGAAATGTCAACAAGTATCATTCTGCGTGCCATAGAGTGAACGTTTCATTTCTGATGTGTGCATATCTGTTGAAAGTGCGTATACATATGAAAAACTTACGGTGGAACGCATTGTTGGCTTGTCATGGCTTGTACATGCAACTTCTGGGCTCACTTGAGAAGCGATTAACGTTGTGTCTTGATACAGGTTTGCTGCAATAATTATAACAATAGTCATATTAACAATCATAACAACAAGCCAGATAATATTGTACATATTCTATACGTATTACTATTATGAATAATAATCATATGTACTATCAGATCGCTTAAAAATCTAAGTTATCTCTGTTTGTCCTATTTTCCCGTACACGTATTACGTCCCTTGGCAATGCAATGTCAAGAAGTATCATTCTGCGTGCCATAGAGTGCCCGTTTCATTTCTGACTTGTGCATATCTGTTGAAAGTACGTATACATATGATAAACTTACGGTGGAACGCATTGTTGGCTTGTCATGGCTTGTACATGCAACTTCTGGGCTCACTTGAAAAGCGATTAACGTTGTGTCTTGATACAGGTTTGCTGCAATAATTATAACAATAGTCATATTAACAATCATAACAACAAGCCAGATAATATTGTACATATTCTATACGTATTACTATTATGAATAATAATCATATGTACTATCAGATCGCGTAAAAATCTAAGTTATCTCTGTTTGTCCTATTTTCCCGTACACGTATTACGTCCCTTGGCAATGAAATGTCAACAAGCATCATTCTGCGTGCCATAGAGTGCACGTTTCATTTCTGATGTGTGCATATCTGTTGAAAGTACGTATACATATGAAAAACTTACGGTGGAACGCATTGTTGGCTTGTCATGGCTTGTACATGCAACTTCTGGGCTCACTTGAGAAGCGATTAACGTTGTGTCTTGATACAGGTTTGCTGCAATAATTATAACAATAGTCATATTAACAATCATAACAACTAGCCAGATAATATTGTACATATTCTATACGTATTACTATTATGAATAATAATCATATGTACTATCAGATCGCGTAAAAATCTAAGTTATCTCTGTTTGTCCTATTTTCCCGTACACGTATTACGTCCCTTGGCAATGAAATGTCAACAAGTATCATTCTGCGTGCCATAGAGTGCCCGTTTCATTTCTGACTTGTGCATATCTGTTGAAAGTACGTATACATATGAAAAACTTACGGTGGAACGCATTGTTGGCTTGTCATGGCTTGTACATGCAACTTCTGGGCTCACTTGAGAAGCGATTAACGTTGTGTCTTGATACAGGTTTGCTGCAATAATTATAACAATAGTCATATTAACAATCATAACAACAAGCCAGATAATATTGTACATATTCTATACGTATTACTATTATGAATAATAATCATATGTACTATCAGATCGCTTAAAAATCTAAGTTATCTCTGTTTGTCCTATTTTCCCGTACACGTATTACGTCCCTTGGCAATGCAATGTCAAGAAGTATCATTCTGCGTGCCATAGAGTGCCCGTTTCATTTCTGACTTGTGCATATCTGTTGAAAGTACGTATACATATGATAAACTTACGGTGGAACGCAATGTTGGCTTGTCATGGCTTGTACATGCAACTTCTGGGCTCACTTTAGAAGCGATTAACGTTGTGTCTTGATACAGGTTTGCTGCAATAATTATAACAATAGTCATATTAACAATCATAACAACAAGCCAGATAATATTGTACATATTCTATACGTATGACTATTATGAATAATAATCATATGTACTATCAGATCGCGTAAAAATCTAAGTTATCTCTGTTTGTCCTATTTTCCCGTACACGTATTACGTCCCTTGGCAATGAAATGTCAACAAGTATCATTCTGCGTGCCATAGAGTGCCCGTTTCATTTCTGACTTGTGCATATCTGTTGAAAGTACGTATACATATGAAAAACTTACGGTGGAACGCATTGTTGGCTTGTCATGGCTTGTACATGCAACTTCTGGGCTCACTTGAGAAGCGATTAACGTTGTGTCTTGATACAGGTTTGCTGCAATAATTATAACAATAGTCATATTAACAATCATAACAACAAGCCAGATAATATTGTACATATTCTATACGTATTACTATTATGAATAATAATCATATGTACTATCAGATCGCTTAAAAATCTAAGTTATCTCTGTTTGTCCTATTTTCCCGTACACGTATTACGTCCCTTGGCAATGCAATGTCAAGAAGTATCATTCTGCGTGCCATAGAGTGCCCGTTTCATTTCTGACTTGTGCATATCTGTTGAAAGTACGTATACATATGATAAACTTACGGTGGAACGCAATGTTGGCTTGTCATGGCTTGTACATGCAACTTCTGGGCTCACTTTAGAAGCGATTAACGTTGTGTCTTGATACAGGTTTGCTGCAATAATTATAACAATAGTCATATTAACAATCATAACAACAAGCCAGATAATATTGTACATATTCTATACGTATGACTATTATGAATAATAATCATATGTACTATCAGATCGCGTAAAAATCTAAGTTATCTCTGTTTGTCCTATTTTCCCGTACACGTATTACGTCCCTTGGCAATGAAATGTCAACAAGTATCATTCTGCGTGCCATAGAGTGCCCGTTTCATTTCTGACTTGTGCATATCTGTTGAAAGTACGTATACATATGAAAAACTTACGGTGGAACGCATTGTTGGCTTGTCATGGCTTGTACATGCAACTTCTGGGCTCACTTGAGAAGCGATTAACGTTGTGTCTTGATACAGGTTTGCTGCAATAATTATAACAATAGTCATATTAACAATCATAACAACAAGCCAGATAATATTGTACATATTCTATACGTATTACTATTATGAATAATAATCATATGTACTATCAGATCGCGTAAAAATCTAAGTTATCTCTGTTTGTCCTATTTTCCCGTACACGTATTACGTCCCTTGGCAATGAAATGTCAACAAGCATCATTCTGCGTGCCATAGAGTGCACGTTTCATTTCTGATGTGTGCATATCTGTTGAAAGTGCGTATACATATGAAAAACTTACGGTGGAACGCATTGTTGGCTTGTCATGGCTTGTACATGCAACTTCTGGGCTCACTTGAAAAGCGATTAACGTTGTGTCTTGATACAGGTTTGCTGCAATAATTATAACAATAGTCATATTAACAATCATAACAACAAGCCAGATAATATTGTACATATTCTATACGTATTACTATTATGAATAATAATCATATGTACTATCAGATCGCGTAAAAATCTAAGTTATCTCTGTTTGTCCTATTTTCCCGTACACGTATTACGTCCCTTGGCAATGAAATGTCAACAAGTATCATTCTGCGTGCCATAGAGTGCCCGTTTCATTTCTGACTTGTGCATATCTGTTGAAAGTACGTATACATATGAAAAACTTACGGTGGAACGCATTGTTGGCTTGTCATGGCTTGTACATGCAACTTCTGGGCTCACTTGAGAAGCGATTAACGTTGTGTCTTGATACAGGTTTGCTGCAATAATTATAACAATAGTCATATTAACGATCATAACAACAAGCCAGATAATATTGTACATATTCTTTACGTATTACTATTATGAATAATAATCATATGTACTATCAGATCGCGTAAAAATCTAAGTTATCTCTGTTTGTCCTATTTTCCCGTACACGTATTACGTCCCTTGGCAATGAAATGTCAACAAGTATCATTCTGCGTGCCATAGAGTGCCCGTTTCATTTCTGACTTGTGCATATCTGTTGAAAGTACGTATACATATGAAAAACTTACGGTGGAACGCATTGTTGGCTTGTCATGGCTTGTACATGCAACTTCTGGGCTCACTTGAGAAGCGATTAACGTTGTGTCTTGATACAGGTTTGCTGCAATAATTATAACAATAGTCATATTAACAATCATAACAACAAGCCAGATAATATTGTACATATTCTTTACGTATTACTATTATGAATAATAATCATATGTACTATCAGATCGCGTAAACATCTAAGTTATCTCTGTTTGTCCTATTTTGCCGTACACGTATTACGTCCCTTGGCAATGAAATGACAACAAGTATCATTCTGCGTGCCATAGAGTGGCCGTTTCATTTCTGACTTGTGCATATCTGTTGAAAGTACGTATACATATGATAAACTTACGGTGGAACGCAATGTTGGCTTGTCATGGCTTGTACATGCAACTTCTGGGCTCACTTGAGAAGCGATTAACGTTGTGTCTTGATACAGGTTTGCTGCAATAATTATAACAATAGTCATATTAACAATCATAACAACAAGCCAGATAATATTGTACATATTATATACGTATGACTATTATGAATAATAATCATATGTACTATCAGATCGCGTAAAAATCTAAGTTATCTCTGTTTGTCCTATTTTCCCGTACACGTATTACGTCCCTTGGCAATGAAATGTCAACAAGTATCATTCTGCGTGCCATAGAGTGAACGTTTCATTTCTGATGTGTGCATATCTGTTGAAAGTGCGTATACATATGAAAAACTTACGGTGGAACGCATTGTTGGCTTGTCATGGCTTGTACATGCAACTTCTGGGCTCACTTGAGAAGCGATTAACGTTGTGTCTTGATACAGGTTTGCTGCAATAATTATAACAATAGTCATATTAACAATCATAACAACAAGCCAGATAATATTGTACATATTCTATACGTATTACTATTATGAATAATAATCATATGTACTATCAGATCGCTTAAAAATCTAAGTTATCTCTGTTTGTCCTATTTTCCCGTACACGTATTACGTCCCTTGGCAATGCAATGTCAAGAAGTATCATTCTGCGTGCCATAGAGTGCCCGTTTCATTTCTGACTTGTGCATATCTGTTGAAAGTACGTATACATATGATAAACTTACGGTGGAACGCATTGTTGGCTTGTCATGGCTTGTACATGCAACTTCTGGGCTCACTTGAAAAGCGATTAACGTTGTGTCTTGATACAGGTTTGCTGCAATAATTATAACAATAGTCATATTAACAATCATAACAACAAGCCAGATAATATTGTACATATTCTATACGTATTACTATTATGAATAATAATCATATGTACTATCAGATCGCGTAAAAATCTAAGTTATCTCTGTTTGTCCTATTTTCCCGTACACGTATTACGTCCCTTGGCAATGAAATGTCAACAAGCATCATTCTGTGTGCCATAGAGTGCACGTTTCATTTCTGATGTGTGCATATCTGTTGAAAGTACGTATACATATGAAAAACTTACGGTGGAACGCATTGTTGGCTTGTCATGGCTTGTACATGCAACTTCTGGGCTCACTTGAGAAGCGATTAACGTTGTGTCTTGATACAGGTTTGCTGCAATAATTATAACAATAGTCATATTAACAATCATAACAACTAGCCAGATAATATTGTACATATTCTATACGTATTACTATTATGAATAATAATCATATGTACTATCAGATCGCGTAAAAATCTAAGTTATCTCTGTTTGTCCTATTTTCCCGTACACGTATTACGTCCCTTGGCAATGAAATGTCAACAAGTATCATTCTGCGTGCCATAGAGTGCCCGTTTCATTTCTGACTTGTGCATATCTGTTGAAAGTACGTATACATATGAAAAACTTACGGTGGAACGCATTGTTGGCTTGTCATGGCTTGTACATGCAACTTCTGGGCTCACTTGAGAAGCGATTAACGTTGTGTCTTGATACAGGTTTGCTGCAATAATTATAACAATAGTCATATTAACAATCATAACAACAAGCCAGATAATATTGTACATATTCTATACGTATTACTATTATGAATAATAATCATATGTACTATCAGATCGCTTAAAAATCTAAGTTATCTCTGTTTGTCCTATTTTCCCGTACACGTATTACGTCCCTTGGCAATGCAATGTCAAGAAGTATCATTCTGCGTGCCATAGAGTGCCCGTTTCATTTCTGACTTGTGCATATCTGTTGAAAGTACGTATACATATGATAAACTTACGGTGGAACGCAATGTTGGCTTGTCATGGCTTGTACATGCAACTTCTGGGCTCACTTTAGAAGCGATTAACGTTGTGTCTTGATACAGGTTTGCTGCAATAATTATAACAATAGTCATATTAACAATCATAACAACAAGCCAGATAATATTGTACATATTCTATACGTATGACTATTATGAATAATAATCATATGTACTATCAGATCGCGTAAAAATCTAAGTTATCTCTGTTTGTCCTATTTTCCCGTACACGTATTACGTCCCTTGGCAATGAAATGTCAACAAGTATCATTCTGCGTGCCATAGAGTGCCCGTTTCATTTCTGACTTGTGCATATCTGTTGAAAGTACGTATACATATGAAAAACTTACGGTGGAACGCATTGTTGGCTTGTCATGGCTTGTACATGCAACTTCTGGGCTCACTTGAGAAGCGATTAACGTTGTGTCTTGATACAGGTTTGCTGCAATAATTATAACAATAGTCATATTAACAATCATAACAACAAGCCAGATAATATTGTACATATTCTATACGTATTACTATTATGAATAATAATCATATGTACTATCAGATCGCGTAAAAATCTAAGTTATCTCTGTTTGTCCTATTTTCCCGTACACGTATTACGTCCCTTGGCAATGAAATGTCAACAAGCATCATTCTGCGTGCCATAGAGTGCACGTTTCATTTCTGATGTGTGCATATCTGTTGAAAGTGCGTATACATATGAAAAACTTACGGTGGAACGCATTGTTGGCTTGTCATGGCTTGTACATGCAACTTCTGGGCTCACTTGAAAAGCGATTAACGTTGTGTCTTGATACAGGTTTGCTGCAATAATTATAACAATAGTCATATTAACAATCATAACAACAAGCCAGATAATATTGTACATATTCTATACGTATTACTATTATGAATAATAATCATATGTACTATCAGATCGCGTAAAAATCTAAGTTATCTCTGTTTGTCCTATTTTCCCGTACACGTATTACGTCCCTTGGCAATGAAATGTCAACAAGTATCATTCTGCGTGCCATAGAGTGCCCGTTTCATTTCTGACTTGTGCATATCTGTTGAAAGTACGTATACATATGAAAAACTTACGGTGGAACGCATTGTTGGCTTGTCATGGCTTGTACATGCAACTTCTGGGCTCACTTGAGAAGCGATTAACGTTGTGTCTTGATACAGGTTTGCTGCAATAATTATAACAATAGTCATATTAACGATCATAACAACAAGCCAGATAATATTGTACATATTCTTTACGTATTACTATTATGAATAATAATCATATGTACTATCAGATCGCGTAAAAATCTAAGTTATCTCTGTTTGTCCTATTTTCCCGTACACGTATTACGTCCCTTGGCAATGAAATGTCAACAAGTATCATTCTGCGTGCCATAGAGTGCCCGTTTCATTTCTGACTTGTGCATATCTGTTGAAAGTACGTATACATATGAAAAACTTACGGTGGAACGCATTGTTGGCTTGTCATGGCTTGTACATGCAACTTCTGGGCTCACTTGAGAAGCGATTAACGTTGTGTCTTGATACAGGTTTGCTGCAATAATTATAACAATAGTCATATTAACAATCATAACAACAAGCCAGATAATATTGTACATATTCTTTACGTATTACTATTATGAATAATAATCATATGTACTATCAGATCGCGTAAACATCTAAGTTATCTCTGTTTGTCCTATTTTGCCGTACACGTATTACGTCCCTTGGCAATGAAATGACAACAAGTATCATTCTGCGTGCCATAGAGTGGCCGTTTCATTTCTGACTTGTGCATATCTGTTGAAAGTACGTATACATATGATAAACTTACGGTGGAACGCAATGTTGGCTTGTCATGGCTTGTACATGCAACTTCTGGGCTCACTTGAGAAGCGATTAACGTTGTGTCTTGATACAGGTTTGCTGCAATAATTATAACAATAGTCATATTAACAATCATAACAACAAGCCAGATAATATTGTACATATTATATACGTATGACTATTATGAATAATAATCATATGTACTATCAGATCGCGTAAAAATCTAAATTATCTCTGTTTGTCCTATTTTCCCGTACACGTATTACGTCCCTTGGCAATGAAATGTCAACAAGTATCATTCTGCGTGCCATAGAGTGCCCGTTTCATTTCTGACCTGTGCATATCTGTTGAAAGTACGTATACATATGAAAAACTTACGGTGGAACGCATTGTTGGCTTGTCATGGCTTGTACATGCAACTTCTGGGCTCACTTGAGAAGCGATTAACGTTGTGTCTTGATACAGGTTTGCTGCAATAATTATAACAATAGTCATATTAACAATCATAACAACAAGCCAGATAATATTGTACATATTCTTTACGTATTACTATTATGAATAATAATCATATGTACTATCAGATCGCGTAAAAATCTAAGTTATCTCTGTTTGTCCTATTTTCCCGTACACGTATTACGTCCCTTGGCAATGAAATGTCAACAAGTATCATTCTGCGTGCCATAGAGTGCACGTTTCATTTCTGATGTGTGCATATCTGTTGAAAGTGCGTATACATATGAAAAACTTACGGTGGAACGCATTGTTGGCTTGTCATGGCTTGTACATGCAACTTCTGGGCTCACTTGAAATGCGATTAACGTTGTGTCTTGATACAGGTTTGCTGCAATAATTATAACAATAGTCATATTAACAATCATAACAACAAGCCAGATAATATTGTACATATTCTTTACGTATTACTATTATGAATAATAATCATATGTACTATCGATCGCGTAAACATCTAAGTTATCTCTGTTTGTCCTATATTCCCGTACACGTATTACGTCCCTTGGCAATGCAATGTCAACAAGTATCATTCTGCGTGCCATAGAGTGCCCGTTTCATTTCTGACTTGTGCATATCTGTTGAAAGTACGTATACATATGAAAAACTTACGGTGGAGCGCATTGTTGGCTTGTCATGGCTTGTACATGCAACTTCTGGGCTCACTTGAGAAGCGATTAACGTTGTGTCTTGATACAGGTTTGCTGCAATAATTATAACAATAGTCATATTAACAATCATAACAACAAGCCAGATAATATTGTACATATTCTATACGTATTACTATTATGAATAATAATCATATGTACTATCAGATCGCGTAAAAATCTAAGTTATCTCTGTTTGTCCTATTTTCCCGTACACGTATTACGTCACTTGGCAATGAAATGTCAACAAGTATCATTCTGCGTGCCATAGAGTGCCCGTTTCATTTTGACTTGTGCATATCTGTTGAAAGTACGTATACATATGATAAACTTACGGTGGAACGCAATGTTGGCTTGTCATGGCTTGTACATGCAACTTCTGGGCTCACTTGAGAAGCGATTAACGTTGTGTCTTGATACAGGTTTGCTGCAATAATTATAACAATAGTCATATTAACAATCATAACAACAAGCAAGATAATATTGTACATATTCTATACGTATTACTATTATGAATAATAATCATATGTACTATCAGATCGCGTAAAAATCTAAGTTATCTCTGTTTGTCCTATTTTCCCGTACACGTATTACGTCCCTTGGCAATGCAATGTCAACAAGTATCATTCTGCGTGCCATAGAGTGCCCGTTTCATTTCTGACTTGTGCATATCTGTTGAAAGTACGTATACATATGAAAAACTTACGGTGGAACGCATTGTTGGCTTGTCATGGCTTGTACATGCAACTTCTGGGCTCACTTGAGAAGCGATTAACGTTGTGTCTTGATACAGGTTTGCTGCAATAATTATAACAATAGTCATATTAACAATCATAACAAAAAGCCAGATAATATTGTACATATTCTTTACGTATTACTATTATGAATAATAATCATATGTACTATCAGATCGCGTAAAAATCTAAGTTATCTCTGTTTGTCCTATTTTCCCGTACACGTATTACGTCCCTTGGCAATGAAATGTCAACAAGTATCATTCTGCGTTCCATAGAGTGCACGTTTCATTTCTGATGTGTGCATATCTGTTGAAAGTGCGTATACATATGAAAAACTTACGGTGGAACGCATTGTTGGCTTGTCATGGCTTGTACATGCAACTTCTGGGCTCACTTGAGAAGCGATTAACGTTGTGTCTTGATACAGGTTTGCTGCAATAATTATAACAATAGTCATATTAACAATCATAACAACAAGCCAGATAATATTGTACATATTCTATACGTATTACTATTATGAATAATAATCATATGTACTATCAGATCGCGTAAAAATCTAAGTTATCTCTGTTTGTCCTATTTTCCCGTACACGTATTACGTCCCTTGGCAAAGAAATGTCAACAAGTATCATTCTGCGTGCCATAGAGTGCCCGTTTCATTTCTGACTTGTGCATATCTGTTGAAAGTACGTATACATATGATAAACTTACGATGGAACGCAATGTTGGCTTGTCATGGCTTGTACATGCAACTTCTGGGCTCACTTGAGAAGCGATTAACGTTGTGTCTTGATACAGGTTTGCTGCAATAATTATAACAATAGTCATATTAACAATCATAACAACAAGCCAGATAATATTGTACATATTCTATACGTATTACTATTATGAATAATAATCATATGTACTATCAGATCGCGTAAAAATCTAAGTTATCTCTGTTTGTCCTATTTTCCCGTACACGTATTACGTCCCTTGGCAATGCAATGTCAACAAGTATCATTCTGCGTGCCATAGAGTGCCCGTTTCATTTCTGACTTGTGCATATCTGTTGAAAGTACGTATACATATGAAAAACTTACGGTGGAACGCATTGTTGGCTTGTCATGGCTTGTACATGCAACTTCTGGGCTCACTTGAGAAGCGATTAACGTTGTGTCTTGATACAGGTTTGCTGCAATAATTATAACAATAGTCATATTAACAATCATAACAACAAGCCAGATAATATTGTACATATTCTTTACGTATTACTATTATGAATAATAATCATATGTACTATCAGATCGCGTAAAAATCTAAGTTATCTCTGTTTGTCCTATTTTCCCGTACACGTATTACGTCCCTTGGCAATGAAATGTCAACAAGTATCATTCTGCGTTCCATAGAGTTCACGTTTCATTTCTGATGTGTGCATATCTGTTGAAAGTGCGTATACATATGAAAAACTTACGGTGGAACGCATTGTTGGCTTGTCATGGCTTGTACATGCAACTTCTGGGCTCACTTGAGAAGCGATTAACGTTGTGTCTTGATACAGGTTTGCTGCAATAATTATAACAATAGTCATATTAAACAATCATAACAACAAGCCAGATAATATTGTACATATTCTATACGTATTACTATTATGAATAATAATCATATGTACTATCAGATCGCGTAAAAATCTAAGTTATCTCTGTTTGTCCTATTTTCCCATACACGTATTACGTCCCTTGGCAATGAAATGTCAACAAGTATCATTCTGCGTGCCATAGAGTGGCCGTTTCATTTCTGACTTGTGCATATCTGTTGAAAGTACGTATACATATGATAAACTTACGGTGGAACGCAATGTTGATTTGTCATGGCTTGTACATGCAACTTCTGGGCTCACTTGAGAAGCGATTAACGTTGTGTCTTGATACAGGTTTGCTGCAATAATTATAACAATAGTCATATTAACAATCATAACAACAAGCCAGATAATATTGTACATATTCTATACGTATGACTATTATGAATAATAATCATATGTACTATCAGATCGCGTAAAAATCTAAGTTATCTCTGTTTGTCCTATTTTCCCGTACACGTATTACGTCCCTTGGCAATGAAATGTCAACAAGTATCATTCTGCGTGCCATAGAGTGCCCGTTTCATTTCTGACTTGTGCATATCTGTTGAAAGTACGTATACATATGAAAAAACTTACGGTGGAACGCATTGTTGGCTTGTCATGGCTTGTACATGCAACTTCTGGGCTCACTTGAGAAGCGAGTAACGTTGTGTCTTGATACAGGTTTGCTGCAATAATTATAACAATAGTCATATTAACAATCATAACAACAAGCCAGATAATATTGTACATATTCTTTACGTATTACTATTATGAATAATAATCATATGTACTATCAGATCGCGTAAAAATCTAAGTTATCTCTGTTTGTCCTATTTTCCCGTACACGTATTACGTCCCTTGGCAATGAAATGTCAACAAGTATCATTCTGCGTGCCATAGAGTGCCCGTTTCATTTCTGACTTGTGCATATCTGTTGAAAGTACGTATACATATGAAAAACTTACGGTGGAACGCATTGTTGGCTTGTCATGGCTTGTACATGCAACTTCTGGGCTCACTTGAGAAGCGATTAACGTTGTGTCTTGATACAGGTTTGCTGCAATAATTATAACAATAGTCATATTAACGATCATAACAACAAGCCAGATAATATTGTACATATTCTTTACGTATTACTATTATGAATAATAATCATATGTACTATCAGATCGCGTAAAAAATCTAAGTTATCTCTGTTTGTCCTATTTTCCCGTACACGTATTACGTCCCTTGGCAAAGAAATGTCAACAAGTATCATTCTGCGTGCCATAGAGTGAACGTTTCATTTCTGATGTGTGCATATCTGTTGAAAGTGCGTATACATATGAAAAACTTACGGTGGAACGCATTGTTGGCTTGTCATGGCTTGTACATGCAACTTCTGGGCTCACTTGAGAAGCGATTAACGTTGTGTCTTGATACAGGTTTGCTGCAATAATTATAACAATAGTCATATTAACAATCATAACAACAAGCCAGATAATATTGTACATATTCTATACGTATTACTATTATGAATAATAATCATATGTACTATCAGATCGCGTAAAAATCTAAGTTATCTCTGTTTGTCCTATTTTCCCGTACACGTATTACGTCCCTTGGCAATGAAATGTCAACAAGTATCATTCTGCGTGCCATAGAGTGCCCGTTTCATTTCTGACTTGTGCATATCTGTTGAAAGTACGTATACATATGAAAAACTTACGGTGGAACGCATTGTTGGCTTGTCATGGCTTGTACATGCAACTTCTGGGCTCACTTGAGAAGCGATTAACGTTGTGTCATGATACAGGTTTGCTGCAATAATTATAACAATAGTCATATTAACAATCATAACAACAAGCCAGATAATATTGTACATATTCTATACGTATTACTATTATGAATAATAATCATATGTACTATCAGATCGCGTAAACATCTAAGTTATCTCTGTTTGTCCTATTTTGCCGTACACGTATTACGTCCCTTGGCAATGAAATGACAACAAGTATCATTCTGCGTGCCATAGAGTGCCCGTTTCATTTCTGACTTGTGCATATCTGTTGAAAGTACGTATACATATGATAAACTTACGGTGGAACGCAATGTTGGCTTGTCATGGCTTGTACATGCAACTTCTGGGCTCACTTGAGAAGCGATTAACGTTGTGTCTTGATACAAGTTTGCTGCAATAATTATAACAATAGTCATATTAACAATCATAACAACAAGCCAGATAATATTGTACATATTCTATACGTATTACTATTATGAATAATAATCATATGTACTATCAGATCGCGTAAAAATCTAAGTTATCTCTGTTTGTCCTATTTTCCCGTACACGTATTACGTCCCTTGGCAATGAAATGTCAACAAGTATCATTCTGCGTGCCATAGAGTGCCCGTTTCATTTCTGACTTGTGCATATCTGTTGAAAGTGCGTATACATATGAAAAACTTACGGTGGAACGCATTGTTGGCTTGTCATGGCTTGTACATGCAACTTCTGGGCTCACTTGAGAAGCGAGTAACGTTGTGTCTTGATACAGGTTTGCTGCAATAATTATAACAATAGTCATATTAACAATCATAACAACAAGCCAGATAATATTGTACATATTCTATACGTATTACTATTATGAATAATAATCATATGTACTATCAGATCGCGTAAAAATCTAAGTTATCTCTGTTTCTCCTATTTTCCCGTACACGTATTACGTCCCTTGGCAATGAAATGTCAACAAGT